>NW_021025824.1:3777442-3797970 GCF_004153795.1 Camellia sinensis | reverse complement strand
CTTTGTGTTATTTGAAGTATTTGTTTTTTTGTATTGGAACATGTTTGGACCATTTTTTTTGTTTGTATCAACCATGTCTACAATGTTTATTTCTATGTCTTGTTATAGGTTGCATCATGTTTGTTAAAAGTGAAACAAACCAATGCAGCAAAAGTGAAACAACACCATGATCCCATGTGATTGAAAAAAAATGATAAACAAAAACAGCTTCATTCAACATTCATTTAAAAATTCAACATTGACTTAAAAGTTGATAAACAAATGTTGATTAAAAAACATTGCTACAGCTTGATTCAACATTGATATAGTGTCATTCAAAAGATGTTTGGACACTCATAACATTCATACATAATAAACCCCAATTACATAACACTGGACATAACAAAATCAAACTCTAAAATCCATTCCCAGTCCATAAGCATTAATTACAAAAAGTGAAAAAAAGACACCCACTTCATTCCTACTCCATTCCCTGTCCAGAAGCTTCAAAACAAAATTTAAAAAAAAAAAAAAATGAGCATCTGCAATTTCCATCATTCCTAGTGCTTGAAAGAGAAGCAGCTGCAGAACCATCTCCAATCATATTCCAACACCAAAAAATGAGCCATGACAATGCCATCAAAGTATTCAACTTCCTCTTTCTTACTCTGTGCATTTTCAATTGCTCTTTCAAGCATGGTGGTTCTTCTCAACAACCCAAGTATGATCTCTCAAGCGCGAGGACACAATAGAGGATCCACCCATAAAAAGAATCCATATGCATGTCTGCTCTATAATATTTTTTCTGAAACACCTCAATTGCCTTTACAAATCGTATAACAAAAGGACACCCCAATGTTTTGACATCTACACTCACACCATATTGAGGACATCCCAAAAACCTTCGTCCAGAGTTGCTCTCTGTCCACGAAGTCTTCAACTGAGCTTCCATTCTGCATTGGTATAGTACATGATCCATCGTCTTCTTTCGTCCTTCGTCTACCATCAATTTTGGTGTCTGTATGTGTATATAATGGAGATAAAGATGACATATATGGTTTTGGCGGGAGGTAACCTAGGGTTTCAGTTGAAAAGACAAGTGTGCCCCTCAATAATTGCTAGAGGGAGCATGTGTGAGGGAGCACGTGAGAGGCAAGTGTTGGCTTTCCGTCCATAATTTCAAACAGGCGTCAATTATTGGATGAAATTGACACACTTTGTTTAATTGAGGGGCTAAATTGAGCAATTTGAAATGTCAGAGACCAAAATGACACACGAGATAAAGTACATGGACTATTTGTGTAATTTGTCCAAATTTCATTTACCAAAAAATAATTTTTAATTGTCATGTAAAAAATCAAATTAATTGACATTGATAATATTTACATCAAATTATATTTGTATGTTAAAAATGAATCATAAGTTTGATTTGAAATATAAAACTTAATATAAATGTGATTTGATGCAACCATCTAAAAAGTGAACCATAACTATAATTTTAAAAATAAATTATTTATTTTTTAAAGACAAATATAATATAATTATATAATTATGATTATCAGATTAAAACTCAACAGTATAAAAATATGAATCTCATGGCGGCGACAATGCCAAACAACAGAACAAGCCTGGGATTCTGAAATTATCTACCTAGATTTTTTTGGGTAGGTAATTGTGTGGTGGAAATTAAATTTATATATTTTGAGTTTTATATATAGAATAAATTTGAATTGCAAAATAATAATTTTAAATAATTTCCCAATAGTTAAATCTGAATTCGTAATATTATTGCTAACAACACCATTCTTTTCTTATATTGATATATAGATTAAAAAAAAGAAAAAAAAAAGAAAAAAGGTAATGCTAACAAATAAAGATAATTAATAATACCACATTTCGTTTAATAAATCTTAAAACTTGTTGGGTCTTGCTAATAAGTGTTTGTACGGACATAAGTAAAAGATATAATATTTGTAGAATATAATATAATTTTTACTAATTTTAATGCACTTTTATTGAAATTAACATACCTTTTAACAAGACTCTGGGATCTTCACAACAGGGATCTGTGGTGGTCCGATGTGGGGTTTTTTCGAGTCTTTTTTTATAATTCGAACAATTTATATTTTAAGATTCGTTTATTATATTATACTTGCAAAGTATCAAATCAATCAGGTAATAAAAATTACGTATTCAAATCAATTTTATATGAACCATTAATTTTTTTACCATCTATTTTTTTTTATATACAAAACTGATTTGAACACGTAGTTACTGTTATCCGATCGACTTAATTATTTGACAAAATGATGTACTCGAAGAACTCTAAAATGTGAACGATTTAAATTATCGAAACGAGACCCAAAAGTGAGCCTACGATGTCGACTAGACGGGTCCAATCTTGATCTCAAACTGGAGATAGACTGGATCCTTACCAAAATCTCTATAGTATTTCTGTCTCATCATCTACTACTGAAAAAACATAGAATTAAAGTGAAATTTTAGTGTATGCATATGCATTTGAATAAAATTTGATAAAAGGTAAAGTATTAAATTATACAAGAAAAATATAAAATGTCAATCTTAAATTGTGAGTGTTTTCGTCACAAATTAACATAGCAAACTATCAACCGAGTTGAGGTTTGGAATATTTTGAGTTCAATTCGTTAAAAATTAGCTAAGTTTAAACTTGACTGGTCAAATATTAACCAACCTTAAACTCAATTTAAACTAACTTGATTACATAAACGAATGGAGTTAAAACTTGAAAAGAAATATAAAATTAAAATAAACATGTAAATTGAGAGAGAAAAGAAAAAAAACATTATGAATAAAACATAAATAAAGATCTTATTTTAATAAGTTTTATTTATAGTTTCCTCATATCCCTAGATAAAATAAAAAATAAACGGGGCAAAAATGAGATTTTATAAAAAAGTAAAGGGTGTGTAATAAAACTCCATTGTTTTATATACATAGCTATGACCTCCCACATACACCCCTCCTCTCCTCTCTCTCTCTCTCTCTCTCTCTCATCTTCTGCTAAGCTGTTGCAGGCTTTTTTTCTGAGCACCATTGATAGCTCTTCTTCTATCTTTCACCATGGATGGTTTACTGTTTGCAGCCCTTATCTTGGCCTTGGCTGGTCATTCAAGTAAGCTCTCTCTCTCTCTCTCTCTCTCTCTCATCACCCATTTTTACTTTACTCTCTTCTCATTTCTAGCCATGCCCAAACCTTCAAACCATCATATTGTCTCTGTATTTAGTGTTTGGGATGTCCTATTTTTACTTACTTTCCTTCTATGCTTTTTTCTCTGATGAATGCTCATACCCATCATTTTTTTTTTGTTATTTATTAAAATTTTTAGTTGCTTGTAATTCCTTAAAATCTGAGCTCAGTTTAGATTGTGTATAAATCTTTCAAAATGTGTTTGCAAATCCATGTTAATTTATTTTATTATCTCCTCCAACTTTTTTTAAAGTTGCATTTAACCCCTTTTTTGCTTTTTTGCTTTTTTATTTTTTTTATTTAGGATTTAAGTTATTTATTAAGTTCAGTTATAGTGCCTCACTCCTATATTAGGCTTATGATATTAGTTTTCTATCTCCACCACTTAAATTATTTTTTCTCGTTTTAAAAAAAAAAAAAAAAAAAAAAAAAAAAACCAAACACAAATCTTGCACCGTCCCCCATCACCGTCTCGCACCGTCGCCATCGCCTATCGCTCTCTCTCTCTCTCTCTCTCTGTGTTCGCCCTCCCTTTCTTTCTTCTCTTTTCTCTCGCTTTCTCTCACTCTTTCTCTCCCTCCCCTGTTTCAGATATAAAAGAAAAAACAAAAAATAGAAAAACGACGTCGTTTTTCATTTCGGGCCAATCGAGCCTTCACCTTTTCGAGTTACGAGTCATTTTTCATAATTTTTTTGATCAACTTTTTAGAGAAAAGGAAAATATCAAAAAAAATTGAAAGTTAAAAGAATAATTAGGAATATATGAGTGATTTATGTTTTAGATTGTGCATGTTTCATGAATTTATAATTATTTTTTATTTTTCATTTTTTTTTTTATATTTGGAATTTTCTGCCATAATAACATTTACAATAATCTTGCAATGGTATGTGAGTTGATTAAGTTTAAAATACAATAAATGGTGATTTGAATAGATAATTTGAATTTAAAGTCACAATTATTCTTGCAACAATATCACCGTGTTTGGTTTAAATTTTTTGGATTAAATTTTTTAAAAACCAAGTTTTTTGATTTTCGTGTTTTTTTATTTTTAGTGAATATTTTTAAAATTTTAAACATTTTTTTTACTTTTTTAGATGCACATTACTTAGATGTGTCTAAAAAGTAAAAAAATTGTGAAAAAGTATTTTAAAAAATTAAGAAATATATAAAAATATAAAAAAATGTACTAAATTCTTGTATTTTTTTATATTTTTGATATTTAGTGAATTTTTAAAAGATTTTTTATAATTTTTTTACTTTTTAGGTATATTTATGTTAGGTGTGTTTAAAAAGTAAAAAATTTGCATAAAATATTAAAAAAATTCAGTAAAAACAAAAAAACACGAAAAATAAGAGTGTAAAATTTTTTAAAAACTGTTTTTAAAAAATGAGAACTAAGCAAATCACTAACCTAATTTATCTTAATATTGCTCATGATTTTTTAGTAAAACACGGAACCTAGTTTATCTTAATATTGCTCATGATTTTTTTTAAATAAAAAATCATGATTAATAAGTGCTCCCTAACCTAATTTTCTTGCTTCCGCTACTGCATTAATGTTTTCACCAGTTTGTAATGAAAATTTCAAAAGAGTTTTGACATATGTACAGTTTGTAATAAAGATGTCAAAAAATTAATAAATTTATTACTTTTCACAAATTATATCAAAATATTTTCGTCAATCAATTTTTCCGAATTATTAAATTGGTGAAGTCCAAATTATACATTTTTTTTGGTACAAATATTCTCAGATATACACTTCCGTGAAATCGTTTATATGCAAACCAACAGTATGTGCCAATAGTTTCAGAGTCCGGATCCTCTACCGTGTTAACCTGCAGTGATTCCAGTGACACTTTTAAAACGACGTCGTTTTGATTTTTTTTTTAATTTTTTTTTCCAATCTTCTCTTTTTTCTGTTATCTCTCAAATGTAAGAGACCACAAACCCTAACAAACAAAGAGACGAAGAGCAACGGCGATGTGACGGCGGCGAACTTGAGCTAGATAAAATGTTAAATATATCTCTTTAATGACCAAACCAACCCCTAAAACCAATCACCAGTGAAAAATTTTAAGAAATTTCCCGGGCCCATTTTCTTGTATGTAAGGTGTAAGGCACCAAGTTGACGTCCACTTCTGAAGGACATGGCTGGCCCTTTATCACAGCAAGGTGGTCTACCCATGTATCTTAGTCTCTCTCTCTCTCTCTCTCCAACTATTTCACACTCAAGTCTTTTGGTCTATCAACAAAGATCCTCTCTTTTTCTCTTTTTTCTTTTCAAGATTTTCCTATATTCCTGTCTATTTTTATTTAGGACTGGTTTGTCGTAACCTAAAAAAGATAAAAGGTCAAAAAATTATTTAAAAAGTTAAAAAGTTATCATTATTCACTAAAAAAAATAAAAAATCAATTTTCTAAACAAAAGTACAACTTTGGTTTGAGTTTTGTGCAGCTGCTGTGCTGTGTTTGTTGACAAAAATGAAATGATTGGGTGTAATTTTGGATGGTTGTTGTTCGGCCCGTGGGGACCATCACGGGTCCCGTTTTAATAATCTGAACCGTTCAATGTGTAGAACTCGTCGAGTACTATATGTCTATAAAAAAAATCACATTGATCGAATATCGATAACTGCATGATCAAATCAGTTATGTACAACAAATGGATGGTGCTATAATTAACGATTAAAAATAAATAAATCTGATCAGATAGCTATCGATATCCGATCAATGTGATTTTTCATAGACATATAGTACTTGACGAGTTCTACACATTGAACGGTTCAGATTATCAAAATGGGACCCGTGATGACCCCACTGGCCGAACAAAACCGTCTAGTGCAATACTCGAAAAGTAGCCAATAATTTCTTACTCCCATTTCACTTGTGCAGATTGTACGACTGTGGCCCACACCTCTCCAATCTTCTCCTACACACTTCTTTATATAATTTTTTAATACACATTTTTTCATAAAAAGTCAAAAAGTTAACCCAAATATCTATATTTTTTTCCTCAACTTTTTAGTCCAAAAAGATAAAAAGTGCACTTATTTAGGACACCCCAAACAACCCCTTAATTTGAAAACAAAAACAGTAAATTACTCAATAATAAGCAAGGTTTGTTCCTGGCTTTCATGGCAACCAACAAGTTCTGGGTTTTCTCTTTCTCTTTGAGAGTTGATCTTGGGAATAACCTCATCGCCTCCTCCCCTCGCCTCACCACCGGAGTCATCGTCGACCACCCTCCTCTGCATTTCACCTTCGACTTCGCTCTTCTCTGTTCGTCTCTCTCAAAGATGGGTTAGGTTCTGGAACAAATGAGAGAGAAACGAAAATGAGGGGGAAAAAAAACTTATCAAAATGACGTCGTTTTGAATAAAACGACGTTGTTTTGAAATCACCGCAGGAAGCGCGGCAGGAAGCCACGGCAGACGATCTGAACACAATAGTTTCATGTTTCCCAGGCATATAGGTGACTTGCTACTTGTACTGTTGTTGCATCGCTTAACCTGATAGCATGTCAGGTGAAGTCACTTGCTCACAAATTACACAACAAATTTTGAAAGGGTAAAATTGTCACTTTATTCATGTTCACTTTATTTATATTATTTCTTTTAATATTTTTTCGTAAATAGTCAAAAAATTCTTCCCAAACATGCTAGTTTTTTTACATCATATTTTAACTAAAAAGTTAAAAAATTACTAAAAAAAACCTATTCCCAATAGGTTATTTGAGTTTTTAGTTATTTTAATCTGATTAAAATAATTGTGTGTAAGAAGATAAGTGGGTTTTTTTTTATAGCTGATTTAAAAATTGTGAGAGAAAAAATAAAATAATTATGGGTTAGATATAACATTTTATCTTATTAACTATTTTATCTATTTTATCTTTTAGTAAGTTATTTTAGGCCAATTACCTTCCCAAAACACATCCTAAACTCTTAACTCACGTATTTACTTCTTTTTATTTAACACTATACAATAATCAAGGGGTGGTGATAATTTGGCAAGTTCTTGAGATAGAAACTTTAAGATCCCATGTTTTACTTTTCTCGGAGCTAGCCATTCGAGCGAGAGTACATATGAATGGTAAGTCGAATTTTCTAGGCCTGAACAAACAGTATCGAGTGTTAGGAGCATGAGTTTGAATTTCTGCCTGTGTACGAGTCCAGGACTTACTGCTACATGGTTGAGTAGCTCTGCTGGGTGAACCTCAGAGGTCACATCTTTGTAGTTAGGCCTGTAATGCTATATAAACAAAAAAATTCATACATAATAATGTGGTTCATTGTGAGCCTTTCATTTCAAAATAAAACACCATCGAATATGAATTTATTTAGGATAATGCTATATGAGACATTTAGTTATTTGTTTGGTAGAAAATTTAGAACCTGTACGGGGAGCAAATATTCCGGCAAGCCCGTACTCCTTTCTTCCGAGCTCCGTTTATGTCCGATCACCTGCGCGCAAATAATGGTGAGCTACCCGGTGGTGTGTGGCCGGAAAAACCCTCCGACGATCAAGTTAGCACACACCTTAGGATAGAGAGAAAGAGGGAGAGAGGTGTTTGAGTGTAAGAAATTCCTTACAAAGTGTTCATCTGTCGCGTATGGGGGGCGCAGACATGCTTATATACCCTCTGCGCCCCATATCCACTCTCAGTCATCTCCTGACGCGTGGCTCCGCTATCCCATCTTTCAGCTTAAATCTTGCCGATCATCACCTAATCTCAACTGCCTGCCTACTCAGCAGGAGCTTGGCAGCCGGGCTGCTCTATCCACGGCCGTGCTATGCTTCATACCCAAGCATCTCACTGGATAAACCCAAGGAGGACCGGGCTAGGCGGCATCTCGGCAGAGCCTAGCCCGGGCACCTCCTGTGGTCGGCCTCCCTACCGATCAAATGGTCTCCTCGGTTGACCACGCCTTTCCGGGCGCCGGTCACTCAGCTTGTCTGGCTTCAGCCATCCCCTGATCAAGCAACTCGGTCCAACCGAGCACTTCCTTGCCGAGCTTCTTTTCGGTCCGGGGCGGCTCACACTTGGCCCAATTCCTACCCGGGCCAAGTTCTGGCAGCCCATCTCTGGGCGGATAGTCGATCATCTCGGCCCCATGCACGGTTGGGCTCTCTTCCTACTCGGCCGTTGCCTCAGCCCAATTCCAGATCATAAATCACCCTCTCAATTGCCCCTTAATTCCGTCCGCAAAAGCGTGACTGGGATTACTCACTTCGACCAAGATAACATTTCTCCGGTCTTAAAGATGCCAAAGCTCGACCGGGCTAGTTAACATAATTGTCTGCAAACTTGCCCGGTTATATTCCTCGGCTGACATCCTTTTCCTCGAAAGTAGCTCGGTTGGCTCTTCGACTCTTCAACCCGTCGCTTCAGTCCTGACGTCGCCATAAATGGGGACACGTGGCGGGCTGCCATTGGTTACAACAAAGGCCGTCGCCAAGTCGTTGGGTTCGTTTCTCTGTCTCTCTCTCGTCTATACATACAGGGCCTCCCAAACTCCATCTCCTCCTACTGCCATTCTGTTATACGACCTCAGAGCTCTTGCATCCTTGCCTTGGCCTCGTCTGGCATTCTTCGTGTTCGAGGGAATAGATCCTGTCCTTCACTGGTGAGTTCTTCTACCCCTATTTTGTTGCTATTCTCTTTCATATTACACGCATTAGGGCACAAAAACGTAGCTCTTAGGGCATAGGCCATAGAATCCGTCCCAAACCTCCCACTGTTCTTGGTGTTCTTCATCTTCATGAAGAACACTGAAGAACTGGGGCGAACCGGGCTCCTGGTCCTCTTTTGATCCAAAAAACCAGTCTAACCGAGCAAATAACAAGTTCGTCTCAACCCCAGCAAAAACCGAGATAATAAAAGGGCTTGGTCGCTCAACCGGGCTAACATCTGGTCTGCTTGGGCGACCGGGCTCCTTAGTTAGAATAGACAACCGAGGTGGTTTGGCATTCTTAATGATCGAGCTAAAGTCCAGCTCCTTTTGCGCGACCGCGCTTACACTTACACTTGTCATCCTTTTCCTGCAGAGTCTAAGGGGACCACTGTCATTCCTGAGGCTCTCAGGACCGAGCAGCAACCAATTACCACAGTGCCAAACCCCTCAGCCGGACTGTACCAAGCCGGCCACAAATGGGGAAATTTCGCTTCCTAGTGGATACTCCGGCCGCGCTGGCTGCGTTCAGGGAGGAGTACGGCGTCCCGACCGATGTCCACCTGGAGCTCGCAGAAGAAGAGACCACACCTTGGGGTAGAACAGAACAATGCCCTTTCACCGTGCTGTCAGTCGTCGAAGGAGGGCTCTGCTTTCCTCTGAACCCACTCATCACCGAGTTCCTACGCCGAACCGGGCTAGCACCCACCCAAGTGTCTACCAACACTTACCGGATAATAAACGGCGGGCACAAGCTAAACAACCGGTTAGGCATTAGCCTAGGTTTAGCCGAGATCCTGCGCCAATACACCCTAGGCCACATCGGCGACGGTCTTGCCTATTATCTCAAGATTAGACCGGGCAGAGAGAAAATCGTGACCGGCACACCAGACAAGGATCTTCACGACGATGATTTCTTCTGGGTGTCTGGCAATTATGAGACAGCCGAGGTACCGGGCTGGATGATTAGCAAAAACTTTGGCAGCACATGTAAGCCGCGCAAATTACCTCGGTTAATACACTTTCTTAATGTTTCTGTACCTTAATCATTCTCTTCCTTGTTTCTTTTGCAGCCATCCAAGCCTTGCAAGCCAACTATAACTTTCCCAACGTAGAGGCAATCAGGACCGCGCTTCGCTACCGCGACCGAGATTGCAACCAATTGCTCGGCTACAGTCCCACATACAAATACTCCGCTCCCCGCCGGAGTAAAGTTACTGATTTCCTCCGAGCTCCAACGCCTCCACCAGATCCAACTCTGCCAGACGTTCCCCTCATTCGCCTGACAGAGGAACAAGAAATGGCCAAGCGCAGAAGAATCAAGAACCTGCTCACCGCCACATCCGTCGAGCTGCCGAGCGTTGTAACTCGCTCGCCAGCCGTCGGTCAATCCAGTGGCGCTGTGGTCGCCCTTGCCTCTCAAGCGACCGGGCAATCCAGCCGAGAACCCTCTGCACGACGTGCCGGTAAAAGAGCTCGGGCAGATCCATCCGCCGAGCTAGTCGCCGAGCTCACTACCGAGCATCCATCTGACGCCCCCGTCCCAGTGCCGACCTGGCGTCCACAATTGAAGCACCGGGGTCAAGACATCCCGGCAACGGTTTCAATCAAGGCTGACAAAGAGCATCTGCTCGCCTTCGATCTATCCAAAGCTTTTCTACTACCGAGTGACGTGGTCGGCAGCGACCACGTCCCTGACACTCGCTTGGTCAAATCATCAGTGAAGTCTATGGCTAGGGTAAGTCAATGTTCCTCTGAAAATTTCACAAGTGTTTTCCCGGTTCCTTTTCTAATCAACTTTGCTTTTTGCAGTCCATTCAAAAACAACACCTGGTTTTGGAGCGCATCCACAGACTTCGGCAAAAGGCCAATGACACAGCCAGCCAGGTCGAGAGCCTCCAAACCGAGCTCGGCCGAGCTAAGTCTTCGCTTGAGATGGCCAATTCCGATAACAACAGACTGCTCGGTCAGCTGGATGCGGCCGAGAAAAAACGGGATGAGCTCTAGACCGAGGTAGACGAGCTCAAAAAGTCGAAGAAGAAAGCTTGCCGGGCTGCTAATAGCGCCGGCTTTAACGAAGCTGAGCAGCGCTACAAGAAGCAAGTCTTTGCAACACAAGACATCTACTTCAAGGCTGGCTGGAAGTCCGCCTGCGAACATCTCGGCCAGGGCTCTGACACCGACGTATTTGCCAACCCTCCTCCAGCTTCGCTACCGGTCTACCTCGTGCCTTATGCAAATGACGTCTTCAGCGCTTTGCAAGCTGAGGCCGAGGAAGGACTTGAAGAGGAAGACGGTAAGACAGATTCTGAGGCAGAGAAGGCCGAGGTGTAAGAGCAGCCCGGCAATGATGAGCCCGGTGCCCAAGACGCAAGTCCAACCATCAACCTTGATGCTGGCGAGGACGAGTTTACCAATCTCTCCCCCCTAGTTTAGTTTTCTTTTCTTTTTTATATTTTTGCTTTCAACGCTTCTGATGTAACCGGGCTCTATCCCCTCCTTTTGTATTGATTTTCTTGTCAATGAAAAATTCAAATTTTGCATAGTGTTTGCACGGTAGTCATCAATTCCATCTTCAACAAAATATCTCGGTATAAATCATTGTTTGAACAAAACACCTCGTCAACCGGAATTCATAACTCGGTTGAAGTACTTAAGCAGAACAAAACAACAAATTTATAAACCGAAATAAACATCTCGGTTGGCAATAACAAAGTTGAACAAATCATCAACACTTCCAACCGGATTAGATCATCTCGGTTGGGAATCCGAAGTTGGCCGAAACACCAACTTTTCCAGCCGGAGTATATCATCTCGGTTGGGAATCCGAGGTTGGACAAAACACCAACTCTTCCAACCGGAGTACATCATCTCGGTTGGGAATCCGAAGTTGGACAAAACACCAACTCTTCCAACCGGAGTAAATCATCTCGGTCCTTAACATTAAAACAACAGTCCAAGTGCTAAAGCAAAATTACTTCTATAAATTGACAAAAAGAATTACATGCTGTAGTGCAAGCCAAAAAATTTCTTTGCACAAGAAAAGAAAGCAAAAGCTTAAAAATAATACAGTTTCAAGTTGGCTGCATTCCATGGCCGGGGTATTGCTCTTCCCTCTAAATCCTCCAAGTGGTAAGCCCCCTTGCCCGCCAGACCGGTGATCTTGTAGGGTCCTTCCCAATTTGTCCCTAGTTTGCCTTCTTCTGGCACTAGGGTGTTGCCCATAATTTTCCTCAAAACCCAATCACCAACCTTGAATGGTCTGGGGTGCACCGTCTTGTTGTATTTCTTGGAGAGCTCTTGCTGGTAGGCGGCCACATGGATGAGGGCCTTCTCCCGACGCTCGTCCACTAGGTCCAGCTCCAAGGCAATAGCCTCGGCATTCAGTTCGGGCTCAAAACTCTCTGCTTCTTAGGGTGGGCATGCCAACTTCTAGGGGTATGCGCCTCCATGCCATAAGCCAAAGCATATGGAGTTTCCCCGGTAGATCGCCGCGGGGTTGTTCGGTATGCCCAAAGGACGCTGGGTAATTCCTCAGCCCATTTTCCCTTTGCCTTCTCCAGCCGTTTCTTCAACCCATCCAGTATAGTCTTGTTTGATGCCTCGGCTTGACCATTGGACTGCGGGTAAGTCGGGGTGGAGTTGTGGAATTCTATCTTCAAATCTTCACAAAATCCTCTAAATAGGCGACCGTCAAACTGGGTGCCGTTGTCAGAGATCAAGATCTTGGGGACGCCAAACCGCGTGACCACGTTCTGCCAGACAAACCGCTTCACGTCTTTCTCTTTGATGGTTGCCAAGGGCTCAGCTTCAACCCATTTCGTGAAGTAATCTGTGGCCGCGATGAAGAATTTCCGGTTGCCCGGTGCTGTTAGCAGTGGTCCCACTATATCTAGCCCCCACATGGCGAAGGGCCAAGGACTGGTGAGGGGAAGAAGTTCTCTAGCGGGCTGATGGATCTGATGGGCGAATTTCTGGCATTTTTCGCACCTGCGGATGTACTTTTGTGCGTCTGCCTGCATGCATGGCCACCAGTATCCCTGCGAGATAGCTTGGTAGGCCAAGGACCTGCCCCCTATGTGACTGCCACAAATGCCTTCGTGAATTTCGTACAAGAAGGCCTCCATACTATTCGAGTGCACGCACTTAAGATAAGGGCCAGTGAAGGACTTCTTATACAATGCGCCAGATGGAGAGAGCCAAAACCGCTCTGACTTCACCCGAATTTTGTGTGCTTCTTTCTTGTTAGTTGGTAGAGTCCGGTCTCTGAGGAATAAGATCAAGGGGTCCATCCAGGAAGGACCTAGCGCGGTGCAGAGTACATCCGTCTGCCCGGCGTTTTCAATGCTTGGCCGTGGAAGAAAGTCAATTAACAGGGGGTTTGGAGAAGTACTATCTACCATGGAAGCGAAGCCGGCCAGCTCATCAGCTCGGCTGTTTTCTTCACGGCCAATCTGTTGGACTCTGATTGTCTCAAACTGCTTGATGTGTTCCCTGACCAGAGCTTGGTACTTCGCCATCCTGTCGTCCTTTGCTTCGTAAATCCCAGAGACTTGGTTAACCACAAGCTGGGAATCACTGTACACCAGGAGCTCAGCAGCCTTCATTTGAATTGCGCTCTTGAGCCCGGCGAGAAGGGCCTCGTACTCGGCCTCGTTATTAGATGCTGGGAAGCCAAGCGCGATAGAATGCTCAATGGTTAGGCCATCCGGGGAGATAAGAACGATACCTAGGCCGACACCATGACGGTTGGACGCTCCATCAACAAAAAGCTTCCACATTTCCCCCACAAAAAGCTTCCAGCAGTCTGATGGGTCCTGAGAGTTGCGAAGGGCAGTGGGATCACCACTACTCGGCTGTGCGGTTTCAAGTGCTGTGTTGACCGGTTCCAATTCAGTCCCCCTTGGTGATTCGGCACCGAACTCAGCAAGTTGTTCTATAATGCTCAAGTCCGTGGGCGAATCATCAGGTTGCGGTGTTAAGCCGGCCGCAGGTTCTGGGCTGTGTGGGTCAATTGCTTCCCCCCTTGGTGATGCGGGACTGGACAAAGTGGATGGGTCGGTGATACTAAACTCCGTCATCGCATCACCGGGTGGTATAACCGTGCAAACTGAGGGTGCTTCAATGATGCGCGCAAACTCCGCGTCGCTACCTCCTCTAACAGGTTGTACCTCAGTTGGCCTTGCATGCATCTCATCATCTGTCACGGTAATATCGACCGGGCATACCGGATGAGTGCCAGGTGAGAACTCGGCGACGAAGTCGGCCAAAGTCTGAGCTTTGATAGCAATGCGCAGCTGGAACTTCACATCAAACTGGCCTAACTCGACCGCCCACTTAAGAATCCGACCGGAGAAGTCTGCTCGTTCGAATAAAGCTTTGAGAGGGAACTCGGTCAAGACGATGACGGTATGGGCGTGAAAATAATGCGCCAACTTCCTTGAAGCCATCATCAATGCCAACGCAAGCTTTTCCAGCGGCAAATATCTCGTCTCAGCTGGCAGCAAGGTCTTGCTGACATAAAAAATTGGGAAGTGCTTGATTCCTTCAGCGCGGACTAGCACCGCACTGACCGCGTGCTGGGAGACGGCAAGGTAAAGGTAAAGTTCCTCTCCCGGCTTTGGCGTAACCAACAGTGGCGGAGTAGACAGATATTCCTTGAGCTCGGCCAAAGCTCGGTCACACTCTGCGTCCCATGTGAACTTTAACTTCAATGCTTGAAAGAAAGGGTGGCAACGATCTGATGACCGGCTTATAAACCGATTAAGCGCGGCGGCCATCCCGGCCAGATGCTGCACGTCCTTAGCCGAGCTGGGCTGCTTCAATTCTTGCACAGCTCTGATCTGAGTAGGGTCTACTTCGATGCCTCGGTTCGTGACTAAGAACCCCAAAAATTTTCCGGATCCCACGCCAAAGGCAAACTTGGACGCATTCAAGCGCAGCTTGTGCTTCTTTGGAATGGCAAAATATCGCGGCTAAGTCGGACAAATGGTTTGCTTCATGCCGCGTCTTTACCACCATATCATCGATGTAAGCCTCCATTGTCCGGCGAGCAAAGGAGCAAACATTTTGGTTACCATCCTCTGAAAGGTTGCCCCGGCGTTCTTCAAACCAAAAGGCATGACTCGGTAGAAAGAAGTCCCCTTGGAGTCGTGAAAGAGTGATCTCCCGGTAGGCCCGTGCATGGCAATCTGATGGTAGCCGCGGTAGCCATCAAGAACTGAGCCTATTGTGTCCAGGCCGTCAAGTCCACTAGCTGGTCAATGCGTGCAAGGGAAGCTGTCTTTGGGACAAGCTCGGTTGACTGTCTTATAGTCGACACAAACTCGCCCACTTTCCATTCTTCTTCGGCACCACTACTGTGTTGGAAATCCACCGAGGGTAGTGCATTTCTTGAATTGCTCGTGCCCCAAGCAGGTTTTTCACCTCCTCTGCAACTACCTCGGCGTGGTGCAGTGCCGATCTCCTTGTTCGCTGGATGACTGGCTTTGCTCCAGGGAAGACATTAAGGTGATGGCACATAAAACTTGGATCGAGGCCAGGCATGTCGTAAGGCGACCACGCGAAGACCTCGATGTTGGCCATCAGAAACTCAACCATCTCGGTCCTCTCTACGGCCGTGAGACTTGAACCGAGCAAGAAGAACTTTTCCGGCTGTTCTGTATCAATTTGCACCTCAACCAATTCCTCAACTGCCTTGTCTTCAGCCTTGGTACCCACGTCGTCCAAGACACCCTGGCCCTCCGGTCCCTCAATCATTTGAACGAATCCTTTGGCAGCCCGGCTCCCGTTGACCGCCACGATGCACTGCTTGGACATGACCTGATCGCCCCAAATCTCCTCGATTGCCCCCATAACCAAGGAGAATCTCATCACCTGGTGGTAGGTCGACGCTACGGCTTGTATAGCGTGAAGCTATCCTCTTCCAAGGATAAGGTTGTACGTCGAAGGCACTTGTAGCACCCAAAACTCAACTTGTTTGACCACGGATCCCGCTTTGACCGGCAGGATAATCTTTCCCAAAGGCCACTCTGGTTGTGAGTTGAATCCAACCAGTGGCGAGGTGGCCGGAGCCAAGTCTGTCTCCCGGAGTTTAAGCTGCTTGAACACATCATAGTACATGATCTCGACCGAGCTTCCCTGATCGATCAAGATCCGCTTAACATCAAAGTCCTTGACTCGTAGTGTTACTACTAGGGCATCGTTGTGCGGCGTCTAGATACGCTCTAGATCCCTTGAGGTGAAACTAATCACGTCTTTTTCGTCAGTCTTCCCCCTTTTGATGGCAGGCTGTACCGACAAAACTTCCCTCATATGCTCTGCCTTTTTTATCATGCCCCGGAGTTCGCAAACACGCTCCGGTTCCACGATGCCGTGGATGACATTAATAACTCCCTGTGGTGACGCGTCTTGGTCATCCTGTCCCCTGGGATCGACCGGAGCCTGATTCGGCTTTACGCCGCCATCAATGTAAAGGTCTAGATGCCCGGCCGCAACCAGCTCTTCTAAATGTTGCCTCAAAGGCAGACAATCCTCAGTCCAGTGGCCTCTCTCCCGGTGGAACGTGCAACGATACCGCGGAGTATAGCCCTTTTGTCCATCGCCCAACTTAGCAGGAAACCGGACATACTCCTCGTCTCGGATTTCACTAAGTATGCGATAAATTGGAATCTTGAAGACCGTGGTTATGCCAGTCCTTGCCTTCATCCTTCTGTTTGCGTTCGCTACATCATCTCGGGGGTAGTTATCCCGGTCATTCCAACGTCCTCTACCCCAGTTTTTACGGTTCGAGCCACGGTCCGATTCCTCTGCTCGGTCACTTGAGCGGCTGGACTCTTGCCCAACTGTGTGCACTTTGCCTGCTGTCTTCTTGTCTGTTGCTACCGGAGTGGCCTTCACGGTAGAAACTGACGCGTCATCCTCTACTCGGATGTGTTCATTGATGCGCTGCATGAGTTGGCCCATGGAGGTCGGCTGGTGCATGGTAAGCGTGTCCCGCAGTCTATGTCCGACCGGAAGACCACGCTTGTATTGCGTGATTGCAAGGTTGATCGGGCAGTCCAAGATCTCGTTGAAGGTTTCCCAGTACCTTGAGTTGCATACCTTTAGTGTGTCGCTCGGTTCCATCTTGACACTCAGCAAATGATCGACTTCCTTCGGTGTCTTAGTGTTGGTTTTGAAGCGTGTAACAAACGCCTCGGCCAGCTGATGCCACCTTTGTATGCTCCCTTCCGGCAACCTCTCGAACCACTTTAAGCCCAGCTCGCCCAAACTTGACGGGAAGATTAGGCACATAAGTCCGTTATTGCGCCTATGTCCGGCCATAACCTGTCAGAAGTGGCTCATATGCATATATGGATCGGTTTTTCCGTCGTAAAGTGTGAACTTTGGCTGGTGGAAGCCTGTCGGGAGCGGTGTTGTTTCTATTTCCAAGGAAAAAGGGATGGCACTCAGCCTAGCCAAGTCTGTATCTTCAAAGAGTGGCACTGCTTGGCGGGGTGGAGGCATTCCGACCTCCTCGCTGGTGTGAACCCCGTAGGATAGCCGCTGGAAAGCAGGTATTCTCCGGGCTTCGCGCCGACGAGCCCGCTCCTTTAAGACCGCCCGTAAATCCTCCGACTGAGCAGAGTAAGAGTACCTCGACGTCGTCACCGGACGTGAGGGTTTGTAGGTGCTGTCTTGCGCGCTAGACTTTTCTGCATGCGCGTCGGAATCACCAACCTGGTAACTTCTGGTAATAGATATGGACTGAGTATGCCGCTGACTCTGGCCCCCTGAACGACGGGATGGGGTGCGCTCACTGTGGTCTCCCACTCCAGCTACACCCTTCCTTTTGACATGCCGCTTCAGATCTTCCATCTCCGCCGCCATTCGCCGGATAACAGCGTCCTGATCCCTCAACTTATTTTCCAAACGTCTGGCGTGTGAGTCTCTCCTCCGCCGGTGACCGTCTGGACTCCGTGAATGTCCATGACTTCTTCCGCGCTTATCCCGCGCATCTACTGACTGTCCTCCTGTGGGCGTCCCCAAGTCCGCCATTGGATAGATGGTGGGAGGACCTTCTCTCCTTCGGGTGAACTCCGGGGTAGCTCCGTCTATGGCGGACAACGGAAACTCGTCGTTGTTCACCATGGACGGCGATCAGATGAACCTGGAAGACAAGGTTTTGTCTGTCAAGTTTCCCACAGACGGCGCCAATTGTACGGGGAGCAAATATTCTGGCAAGCCCGTACTCCTTTCTTCCGAGCTCCGTTTATGTCCGATCACCTTCGCGCAAATAATGGTGAGCTACCCGGCGGTGTGTGGCCGGAAAAATCCTCCGACGATCAAGTTAGCACACACCTTAGGATAGAGAGAAAGAGGGAGAGAGGTGTTTGAGTGTAAGAAATTCCTTACAAAGTGTTCATCTGTCGCGTATGGGGGGCGCAGACATGCTTATATACCCTCTGCGCCCCATATCCACTCTCAGTCATCTCCTGACGCGTGTCTCCGCTATCCCATCTGTCAGCATAAACCTTGCCGATCATCACCTAATCTCAACTGCCTGCCTACTCAGCAGGAGCTCGGCAGCCGGGTTGCTCTATCCACGGCCGTGCTATGCTTCATACCCAAGCATCTCATTGGATAAACCCAAGGAGGACCAGGCTAGACGGCATCTCGGCAGAGCCTAGCCCGGGCACCTCCTGTGGTCGGCCTCCCTGCCGATCAAACGGTCTCCTCGGTTGACCACGCCTTTCCGGGCGCCGGTCACTCAGCTTGTCTGGCTTCAGCCATCCCCTGATCAAGCAGCTCGGTCCAACCGAGCACTGCCTTGCCGAGCTTCTTTTCGGTCCGGGGCGGCTCACACTTGGCCCAATTCCTACCCGGGCCAAGTTCTGGCAGCCCATCTCCGGGCGGATAGTCGATCATCTCGGCCCCATGCACGGTTGGGCTCTCTTCCTGCTCGGCCGTTGCCTCGGCCCAATTCCAGATCATAAATCACCCTCTCAGAACCTATAGCATTTTTTATTTATTTATAATAATGTAACATCACATCATTCTTGTTAAATTTTTCGTATGAATTTTATATATTTAAAATTTTCCGTTTATTTATTTAAATTTCACACAACTAGCTCGTCGATCATTTATTTTTATTGCAAGACAATCATAAAAGCATAAATTAACGAAAAAAATTATCAATAAATAATTTATATTATTTTTTTTTCTTTCATTAAAATAATTTATATTTGGACAAATTAGACTAGTTGATTTTGTACTTTGTCAGTTGTGCCAATTTTAATTTCTATAATTTTAATTAGTTTGATTTAATCCTGAATTTTGAATTTTGTCTTAATTTAAGCGAATTTTAATAACATTAATTGAATTTTTGACCAAATATGGCATCAATTTTTTGGGCTAAATTAGTAACAAAAAGACAAAATAGACTAAAAAGTTATAATCATTTCATTTTTTCTCTTAAAAAAAAATTGAACAAATTTTTTAATTTGAGCAAAAATAGCCAAAAAAAATAAAAAAGTGAACTAAAAAAATCACATGCCAAACGACAGTGAATCTCAAGTAAGCTTATTTTGATGTGTAAAATGATAAATTCACTGCAACTCTCCTCCTCCTCCTCCCCCTCCTCCTCTTCCTGCGGGAAGCGATGGACCTCGTACCATTTAATTTCATGCAGCATAGGTACACAAATAGCTCTCAAGGTGGAGCAATGTGCAATTATGACTTTGCGACAAACACACTTATTTTGATGTGCACAATACCTAATTAATTCACCACAACCATCATCCTCTTTCTCCTCCTCTTGTAACCAGTGATTCTTGTACCATTTCATTTCATGTAGCACAAGTACAAAAATAGCCCTCAAACTCAAGCTGGAACAATGTATGACTTTGTTAGAGACACAAAAAATTTACAGAATAGTTGATGCAAAAGAGACTTTCTAGCTTTTTATAGCCTCAAATTGAATAGTTTCGTTTGTAATAGACTTTTTAACTTTTTTGACTTTTGTAAGAGAAAAAATAGATTAATTATGGTTTGAATTTGATGTTTTGTTTTATCAATTTTTTAACCCATTTTATCTTTTTGTGACTAAAATAGTTAAAAAATTCAAAAAATTTGACATGCCAAACGAAGGCTTAATTGGTTCTTTTTGTGACCGTGGACTTTCACCTTGAGTGGTGTTCGGTACCAAGCAAAGAAGAGATTTCTCTTGGAGATAAGAATCCTATGAAAAGGCAACAAACATGAATTATTAACATAAAACTTGTAACGGATTCGTAGATTCGAATTGAATCAATTCAGTCCAGTGTAAGCTCCACGTGTAATACCATTTACTTTGGAGTCTCCAAAAAAATGCTAGGTGAGAAATTAACCCTTCATTTGTGTTTCTCTCTCACACACACACATATATATACCATTTTAAAGAATGAATGTGTTGTCTCTATAACACCAAATTAAATGAAGTAAAACCTGGTCCAAACACCACAACTACAGACATAGGATCCATTCACTCAATCAATTTTTGTTATGTTGTTCTTGACGATGATGATGGTTGTCATTTCCTTTCCCATGTTAATTGCTGGCCATCAATCACAAAGGTAAATTTTTTTTTTGCAACAACGCTAAAGACTCATATTTTGTACCCACAAATACA
>NW_021025824.1:3744942-3772442 GCF_004153795.1 Camellia sinensis | reverse complement strand
CACAAGGTAATAGCGACCTGTGAAAGTGCACATGTAAATGACATAATACTCGTCATCAATGTTCACATGAAAGGGCACTTCTTCCGTACATTTTTATCATGGACATTGTAAACACTGCCATACATAAATTACCACATGGTCAGTGGTTCATCAAATTTTGTTTTTCATTACAATGGTAACATAAATCAAATTTATAATGGGAATATAGTGATATAAAATAAATTGGTACATTTTGACATTTATATTACTGAGGTTAATTATATTTGCATATAATGATGGATGTTACCTTTATGTTGAGCTTGTTTGATACATATTTTCTTGTCTTGCAAAAAAAATTCCCGGTCATGCATTGAATTCTAAATATATCTTTACATTGTTATTTACATACAGATGTTTACCAAAAAAGAATTATGCTACAACAATTGTATTGTGGATTCAGATGTACGTACCGTCAGTTGCAGTTGGAAAATTGTATTGTGGATCCTCCGTTACGTTGCTTAAAACCCGGCTGTCGTGCATGCTGCCCTCTCACCCGCACGACACAAACACAAAGCACATATTGAAATCACATACCGCCAAAATATTATGGGTGTGACACTCCTTTCGGCTGAAATATAGGGCTGCTTCTGACTCCTTTATGCATGCCAGTACATGTGTCCCATCCAATGCACCTAAGCAATCCTATATATGAACCGAAAAAATTGCAATTACAAAAAAATAAATCGACCATGTTTTTTCAAATAATTTTGAATAACGTTACAAATCTTTTCCTACACCTTGAACGGCAAATATTGTCTTTGAGATTGCAAAATAGGATCCCTGTGCGTCTGGAAATTAGCAGGGGGCCTGCAGTGAACGACCGTGAATTTTTTCATTGCTTTCAAGACGGTATGAAAGTGCCGTGAAATAGTTTCACCGGAATGTTAGAACCGTTCTTGTAACTCCCGGTTTGGCAAGTTTTTTAGCACATGAATAAATATTGCAACACTCTTATCGACATGCAAGTCGTGCGGCCGCTCGGGTACACGCAACCCAAAGTCATTTACCAACGTCGTACATAACCGAAGGAACACCTGTTTGGGCATGCACAATTCGTACCGGAAGCGGCCACTGTGACCCTCGTATAATTCCGTAATCCAGGCCCTTCCCGACAATATGGAAGTACGGCATGGAACTTTAAGGACGTATGCCTTGTAGTAATCAGTTGCAATTCTGTAGGCTTCAATGTAATTTAAATTCATCTGCTCATGCCACTGTCTTGCGAGAGCTGCGACCCCTTCTAACATTTCATCCATCCGTGTGGGGTCGTCATCGTCGTTGTTCATACCTACAACATACAAGCATAAAACATTATCAACAACTGCCGAAATGAAGAAATATCAAGCACATGTGTTTGACCATGAAAGTTTAAAAAAAAAAATTGTTGTACAGCAAAAGGAAGTAACTAGTGTATATTTATGTTCAAACCCCTACCATGCATGGCATAAAGAACAAGCTGAAAAAAATAATTATTTCAATTAACTTTTCTAAAATTAAAAGCACATGCAATACTTTGTAATTTAAAATTGAAAGGAACATGAGATTTTCATAATTCGCATCATGTCAGTGGTTCATCATTTGTAATAAAAATTATTATTTTTAAGTGTTGCAACACACATGTTCCAGCCTATACAAACAATTCGGGCAGCTTATATAAACAATTCGGTCAACACACATGTTCCACCCTATATAAACAATTCGTGGAACACCAATGGCACCTGGGCAATACATAAACAATTCAGAAAATTAAACACTTCCCTACAACCATTATACCATAACAAAACATAAAATATAAAATAGATGGTCCAAGGTTTAATCCAACCCTGCAGCCATTATAGCATAACAAAACATAAAAGACCACAAACATATCCCGACTGTCCAGTTAAGGTTCCGTAAGCCACAGGCACGACCCATGCCCAAACCATCTTCAAACCACAATTCAACTAAAATTAAACACAACAAAGGAAAAAAAAAAATTTAGAATTCAACTGAAATTAAAATCAAAGTCCTTCATTCAGCAGATTTAAAATCGAACTCCTTCATCTCGCAGCAAACTCGCAAGAGTGACACCCCCACTCCTATCTTTGTCTTGTTTCTTCGCTCGTAGCCACCCGATTATGCCTCGGTCCATGGGAATACTCATTACCATTTCCCGATTGTTCGGAACCTCCATAAGCATGACTCCAAAATGGAGAAGTTCATCTTCAAGCTCTAGTCCCTGTATTTCATACAGCCGTTCAACAGCCTGTCCCATAGTAATACTGTGGCCCCCGACGACGTGGTTGACAGTTAATTCCTTGCTCTGAGTCTTCACAGAATTTAGCATGTCGTCCATGCTGCTTGCCAACGCTTCAGCTCCCGTAATGCGCTTGTTTTGCAATGCTTTCCCCGAGGAATGCTTCCGCTTACTTCCACTACCCGTGGCATTGATGTGTGCGGAGTTCATCATGGCTGCCATTTCCGATGCGCCTAAGTCATTGCTGTCACTTGAAAATTCTGGACTGTCCGACTCTCCGTCCAACTCCATTGGGTTACGAGTCTCGTCGGGTGTCCATGCATTTTTTCCCGTAGCCGCAGCGCCAGTGAAGACGCGCTCCATCAAGTCCGGATGGTCCAAGGTTTTGGTTCTGAACTTGCAACATACATTGTCAATCTGTAAATCAACACAATGTAACTAGCATTAGTGTACTGTCATTGAGTAAAAAGCAATGCAACATGGTGCATAAATCAGTAAAGTTTGTTAATGCTACAACAATGGCTGACAGTAATGTAAAGTATGTTACAATCAACATATTGACAAAAAAGAACAAGAATGTTGTAAAGTATGATGATTGCTACCAATCAAGGAAAAACGAAGCCTAATTTATTTTCAATAAAAGTGAAGAACAACATAACAATGTAGTGCTTCTCCTTAGAAGAAAAAACATCTATTCTATTTTACTATATGAAGGACTCAACTGAACAACTTTTGAAGCTATATAAGAAATTTTATGTTTGCCAATTGAATGAATAAACATGTGACAACCAATCCAATAAATAGTAGCTAATTAGTTCTCAAAACCAACCAATATTTCTCACTCGACAAATTGCCCCAAAATTCAAATATGCATGTACAACCCCCCCCTTTGTTCAATAGACTACGCTGTACCACAATGTTAACACTTATAAAGAAAGATCAATGCATTACGAATCTGGAAAACAAGAGCAGGTAAATTAGGTCATACTGTTACAAAATTGTGTGCCAGAAATAAATGGTTTTTATTATACAACAAGTCCTTATGTTTTGGGTCTTCAACCTACTTCATATGGAAAGTGAGCTAACACCAATTTATTGATGTTTTCCAAATATTTACAGACATAAAAATATAACAAAAAAAGAAATTGGTGCATGAGGAACAGCATAAGGAGAATAGTGGCATCAAACCACACCAACAAACCTAGGCCAACTCTTTTCAGAATAAAAATCTGAGACAAGAAATTTTAGTCCAGAACTCTTTGTCCAGAATTTATTTCGGATTTCAGAATTTATCAGGATTGTAGGCCAAGTAATATTTCAGAATCCATTTCAGTCCAAAATTTCAGATTTCATTTGATTTCAAAATTCTTTTTCAGAAACAAGAATTCATTTCAGTCCAACGATTTCATTCCAGAATTTTAGAATTCGTTTCAAATTCAGAATTTCAGATTTCATTTGATTTCCTAATTTCAGAATTTCATTAACATTAACAAACATAATTCTTATGACTTCAGAAATTCAGAAAAACAAGAATTTTAACATTAACAGACATAATTCAGAATTTAAGAATTCTTTTCATTTCAGAAGGCTGATAGATGGTCCAAGGAATAAATTCCAGAATTTCAGTATTCATTTCAATTCAGAATTTCTTTATCTGATTTCAGAATTTCAGAATTTCATTAACATTAACAAACATAATTTCATTTCAGAAATTCAGAATTCCAGAATTTTGTGCTGAGACAGATGGGTACATTACAAATAAAACCTGTTCACCATCCCAAAAATATTTCGTAATCCAAACCACAGCATGCCATGTTAGGTAAAGTTAGAAAATTGAACGTTTTAAACTACATTGGAAAGCATGATACACATACAAAAATTGAGATATTAGTTATGCAATAACGGACATGAAAAAAAAAATGTAAACCGTTACCTTTTCTATTTTAGCCCACCAATCAGCCGAAGCGTTGAATAGCCCAGTTACTTGGTCAAAGTCAATTCCAGTTGGTCCTTTCCGGCAATCCATTAGCTTACACCACGCACGCCACTCAGTCTTCAACAGATTGTACTTGTTTTTAAGTTGTTTGAGGGAATGCAGCCACCCAGTTGCTGCCTCAAATGTCTTAGACAACGAACGGTACCCGTTTGGAGTGATTGACATGTGTGGCCGGTTTCCTGCTTCAATTTCCTTCACAACCAGTTCCAACAAAATCCGTGTCGACTCCCCATCCCAAGTTGCTTTATGATAGGGTTGTTGGCGTTTCCCTTTGCCGAAAGGGGTACGAGGTGTAGATCGATGTGACACCATGCGACTAACAATAGCGTGACATGGGAACCAACGTAAAAATATGTATACACTAACAATTGTGCGTATTACCAATATGAGGAACACATTTTTATGTCAGAAATGTGGTATTAGACAGAAAACATAGCCCAATAGATTCATTTAAAGACATTAGTACTTGAAACAAAAACAAACAGTAGCGGAATTAGATGTAAAATACATGTTTACGAACAAAACATACATTCATAATTTTTTTTCAGTCACAAACCATAATGCGCTTAAATTGTATTAGGGTACGGTTGCTACCATGGTTACATATATCACATCCGAAACAACAAAATAATGACGACAATGTAAAGGACACATGTCACTACTGTAAGCACACGCAAAGTTTGTTCAATGTCACGGAAACGACCCTCAAAACGAGCGACATTCTGTGTGTCATTCTCAGCTGCCCTTTGGCGCCCAAATTCGTCACACCACCCAATCCAACTGACACATGGCTGAGGTTAAAAAAAAACATTAGTGACGGTTTAAGAAGGAAATGTAAAAGGAAACGTGCTTGTACTCACCACTCCACGAGGGCATTGGTAGTACGCACGACCAGGGTTTCTTGCAGAACGGGAAATCTTTACAACACAATGCCCGTACCCACATGCACACATACGGGTTGGTTGTGCTGATGTGGCAGTTGACATAAATGAGGCCATGGTTTCTTTCGTGACTTTTTTCGGGACATGACAAGCGCAGCAAGAGTAGGTCAATGGGTGTGACACTTTTGTTAAGGACATAAATTTGTTATACGAAAATGGGTAACAAAATGGAACAACCCCCCCTCCCACATCACATTTAAATCCCGGAATACCAATGGACACCCCTTTTTTTAACCAAATATGTATATATTAACAAATAAAAAAATCAACTTGAAAAGGATAATATACCAAACTCTCCAGGATATTACCAAAAGTGGTTGATCACTCAAACATCATGCAAGGCAATAAATCCATGTTATGCAGTCAAGGGAAGGCTAAAATGTAATGTGTTTGGCTAGTACATCTCAAATAAGTAAAATAGTGCTACAATTTCTCAGAAAATAAATGTGTTTGGCTACTACATCTAAAATTTTGAACTCACTATCTCCTAATTTACCTTAATCAAAAGATTCATTAAAAAGTTATTAATATTAGGATTCCGACATCACAAAAAACATTTTAATCCTTACCATATATAAATAATGTATCCCTATTTTTCAGGAAATCCTAAAGACCACAAAAATTTTAAAATAAAGTTTGTGCATATGAGAGCACATGGGTCTAATATCCATGGTTTCTGAATGACTAATTAGATTGGTTGTCATGGTGTGATCCATCACACAAAATTAAACCATTCCAATCCCATTCCATAATCCTATATTGTGCACATGAGTCAATTCTTGCTTGAAGATCAAGTATTTAGAAATTATTAATCCATTGGAAGCAATGAAACTATGGTTGGTGATTTAAGAACTATTGGATTTATAATGTATTTACTTCATTACACGCTCTCATCATGAATCACAATGCTAAAAAACTTTAGGCCTCAAGGCCTAAGCCACTGAAGCAGTGGCAGTCCCGATTTGAAAGAGGCCCCATACTTTCTTTCTCAAATAGAAAAGAGTAAAGCCATGCAACCTTAACAGAAGACCCAACACTTAACAAAGAGCAAATTAAAAAATAAATTTAAAAGTAATTGGTTTGTTTAATCATGAAAATAAACTATGGCATAGATATAAAAATAAAGTTTACAAGTGCAAGTGGTGAGACAAATTGAAAACGGAAAAAGAAAGTGGTGAGACACACACACACAGAGACACAGACACACACACACACACACAGAGACACAGACACACACACACACACACAGAGACACAGACACACACACACACACACAGAGACACAGACACACACACACACACACAGAGACACAGACACACACACACACACACAGAGACACAGACACACACACAAATTGGCAAGTGGTGAGACACACACACACACACACACACACACACACATAGACAGAGTTCATCCATATACAAAAAACAGAGCATACAAGTCATGGTTATCAGAACCACACCCCCCCAACCACCCAAAACCCGCTAATTTGTAAAGTGGTGTCGGTAGTTCAAAGGAAGCCCTAAAACCCCAAACATGGCAGTGTGCAGGGTAGTTCCTGAAAATATTGCCCAAATCTGAATTCCATCGACAGATTGAAATATGGAAGTGGTCAGACAAAGCACGAGACACACACACATAGACACAACGCAACAGAGAGAGAGAGAGAAACAAAGTTCATACATATATCAAAAACAGACCATACGCATCATGGTTACATTCCGAAACAGAAACAAGAGATGCTGAAGCGAGAGAGAGAGAGAGATAGAGAGAGAGAGAGAGAGAGAGAGAGCGAAGAAGAGCCTACTTGCAGCTGGGGGAATCGTCGGGGGATGGACTGCTTCTCCGTCGGCCTTTGCGGACTGTCGTCGTCGCTTCGTTTTTCTTTCTCTTCAGATCAGAGCTTCTACTATCTTCTGGCGTTGAACGAAGAACCCTCTTCATGTTGATGTAGCTGAATAGCTGAAGGTAGTACACCCTCTCTGATAATAGCTCTGAAATGATTCGTAGCTCTGAAATGATTCCTATCAGTGTTTAACATAAAGGGAGGGTGAAAACGGAATAAAGAAAATCAAGGAGGGGCAAAACGGTCTTTTTACACCGCATCTGCCACCCATCACGTGAAGATACTGTACATAGGTGTGTAGGGTGAAATTTATAGACTTTTTGGCTTTTTTAGTAACTTTTTGACTTTTTGGCTAAAAATGTAAGTCGCCAAACGAGGCCTAAGTAAAATTGTGTTTGTTTTGATGATAATTATTAGTGTAAAAATTGTTAAATTATTTTTATATAAAATAATAAAACAAATAAAAAATGCAAAAAATTAAACATTAATAATAATAAAAAAATACCCAACATGTAAAAAATAAAAAAAAAAATTATAATCCCCTCACTATTTCTTTAATACCACTTTCACCTCCTTCATCGCAATCCCCCTTCCAACCTCCGTTTTAATCTCATCTTCCATCCTAATCCCTTCCCCAACTCTACAAACAAACACAATACTAAATAAGCTCCACCTCCATCCTAATTCCATCACACCCTTTACACCTCAAAACAAACGGACGTGAATGAATTATCAAACTCAACTTATTAACTCCTGAATAAGGCACGCATTTCAGATGGACATGTAGCCATTTATTTGTATGAACTCTTCTTCTACTATATAAATTTTGCTTCCTAGGCTCCTCAATTCTCAACTCTAAACTCACTCACTCTCTCTCTCTCTCTCTCTCTCACATGGAAACCTCAGCTGCTAAATTTATTTTTGTATTTGTTTATGCCCTCATCATCACACTCAGCACCCTGCAAGAAACAAATGGAGTTTTAAATGGAGAGACTCAAAAAATGATAAGTGAGGCTAACAAGAATGGCCCTTATCTAGGGTTGGTTATTCCAAACCTATTTGAGATGAACCCTCTTCTTCAATCTCCAAGCTTCACATCTTCCAACCTTACCATAGATTTTCAAGGCAAGTGTTCCCTTGAAAATAAAAAAAATTTCCTAGATCACTCCATTTTTCTCTAGCTTCAATTACCTTTTCTTACTTACTTTGCATTTCATGTTTCATTTTATTTTATTTTTTTCTGAAGGAAGGAGATTTCGATTCGGAAAAATTGATGAAAAGGATGTCATATTGGTCATGACTGGACTTGGCATGGTACGTAGTTTTTTAATTCTCTTTGGAGAGTTCTTTATACACAAATTACAGCACAAAAAGTAAGTTCAAAGTCCATTTTATGATTCAAATTCATCTTATTGCTTGAGTCACGCTTAAAGTGAATCAAGGTCATAAAATTCACTTTTCCATGCATTTTTCTGTGTTCCAGTTCTGTACACTTAACATTTATGTTCTTTTTTTTTTCTTTTTTTTTTTTATAAATAATTTGGCATGTGTGTGTGTATATATTAAAGATAAATGCAGGGATAACAACACAGCTATTGGTGAGTTTATTTGAAGTGGAAGGAATAGTGCATTATGGAATAGCAGGGAATGCAAACCCAAGTCTGAATATAGGGGATGTTACCATTCCTCAGTATTGGTCCCATACTGCTCTTTGGAATTGGCAGGTAAACCCCTCCTCCTAACACCAACACAATACCTAGCTAGCTTTAAGTTGAAAACTTATACTGCGAAGGAAATCAAATAATATTGCAGAATGTAAGTTTGGAGATCAAAGTCTCTAACTAATCTTGTATCTCTTTTGGCAGTTAAGCCGATGTCTTAACTTGATAGTTATTAGTTAAAATAGTGAGACTCAATATTTTATGTTGAATTTTTATCACATAATCACTCCTAAGATTGGGGAACCCCTCACTCCAAATATTGGGAACCCTTAGGTGAGTGCCGGCTTGATCTTGGCTTTCGCCTCTTTGTAACCCAAAAGAAATAGAATAATGTTTGGGACCCCTTTTGGAGGTCACCCCTCACCCCCCTTTGCCACGTGGCGGGTGGTGATTGGAGGAGCAGGAAAAAAAAGAAAAAGAAAAAGAAAATGTAACCAATGAGAGAGAGAGCCCTTCGGATGACCACCTTAAGTCAAAAATTTGTGAAAAATTTACACTGACCGGTCAACCAGACAGACATTCGCCTAGTCGTCTGCCCGGTCAACCGGTGTTCTGATGAAGCTTCAAAAACCTCCGTTGGAGCATTTGATATTAAATGAAACTTTTACTTAAATTTTACTCAAATTTGATAAAAAGTTTAATGCACTGTTGAAGATGCTCTGAAGAATGATTTTCGCTTATGTCTCTGTATTATTAATTTTCTGCTTGAAGAAAGATGCACTAAATAGGCCACGTAGATATGTTTGAATGTAAATTTTGTTTAGGAAAACAAACAAGTTAATTTTTTTTTTTTTTTTTTATGTGCGCATGAAGTAGGGCTAGGTTGGAAAAAATTGGAGATCAAGCCCAACATAGTTTTTTTACGAGCTCAGGGCGAACTGGACCGCGGGTCAAAATCTTAAGCATAAGCGCTACACAATCGGTTTGACTCAGATGGACTTGCAGGGGTTGAGGGTTGCTGATGTGCCTTATGGCACAGTAGTCCTGCTGTGAAGGTTTGTAGAGGTATTTATCGAGTGTATTTTGATGATTTGAACCGTTCATATTGTAAGGTTTGTCGATTTTATCATCCATATAAAAAATCAAATTAATCGGACATCTATAAACCCATGATTAAGTCCTAATTGTTTTAAAAATATTATTAAAATCATGGTAACCGTTTATTTTTTGAAAAACAAATGTCCTATTATGATAAGACTACAAATGTCTAAATTACTTGATTTTTTGTATGGATGATCTATTCGACGAATTTTACAATATGATTAGTTTGAATAATCGAAAAAGACTCGAGACACACCTTAATAAGCCTCACAGGAACTTATTGTGCCATAAAACATAGCAGAACCCCCAATTCGGACTTGCAGACCGAACAGAGTAGGTCAATGGATCGCCTCTTACAAGTTAATAGGCCAAGTTCGTTGGCTTAGCCTAACAAAGCAAGATTTAAGCCTTATTTTTACATTAATGATCTATTTTTCCATTATGTTTTCACAATTTCTGATGGGCTCAAGGGTTGGCCTGCTTCCCACAGGCCAAGATCGTAGGCAAGCCAATAGATGGGCCCACGAGGCACTGTCGTTAACCACACTCTTATTATATCATTCTATAATAAATATTTATTTGTATTTAGAATTAATTGTTTCTATTTTACAACTTAGAAGATAATAATAAAATGATTGATTTCATTTGCTGCCATTGTTTAGGTTTTACCCCACCTTTATGTGAGAGCTTTTGCATTCTGTGCACTGATTTTCTGTGTAAATAATAGTTGTCTTTACTAAACTCAAAACTTGAAATGATGCAGAGGTATGGAGATGGGCCTGAAGATGAACTATCACTGGAAGAGAATGGAGACTACACAAGAGAAATTGGATACATAAAGTATGCAAATTATGCAACAAATGTAACAGAATGCAACTTACATGACAACTTCCTCAACAATGTTTGGTACCAACCAGAGGAAGTTTTCCCCATTGATGGAACTCCTGAGGAAAGGCAACATGCCTTTTGGGTCCCAGTTGATTCCCATTACTTTGAATTATCCAAAAACCTTGAGGTAAGCCTCCTCATAATTATTCTCTCTTCTTCTTTTTTTAAAGTGTCCAGTTGCACAGTTCAGAGTACCATATGATATTGTTTACATGGTATTTTTAACAAATAAAAAATTAGAAAACATACTAAATAAGATATCTTTGTGTCCTAACTACTTAACAAATGTGAGTTGTTGCACTTTTAGTTAGGAGTATCACGTGGACAATGTCACATGATACTTTGGAATTATTGAATAACTATCCGTCCAGTTGGGCCCTTGAGACTGATACCTATTTTAATAATTGAATCTGCTCTTTTTGTAATTTTTGTGTATAAAATTCATACATTATGTTATTATAGTTTTTTTTTTTAAAAAAAAAAATAGATGGTAAGTATGAGTTTTGATAATAACCTGTCGATTTTGTTTGAAAATAAATATAATGAAATAAATAATTGTGATTGATAGATTAATTTGATATATTTATTTACTTATATTTTTTTATGAATAATTTAGGCAAAAGACCTACAATAATTAATGAATGGATCAAAAACAGCCATGGCCCACGAACCTAATTGGACTATCTAGCTGTACACCAAGACGGACTCGGAATACTATGCTCCTTAACGAAATAAAACAAGGAAAGGCTATGGTACATCCACTATTTAGAATTTATCATCAAAAATTTGTTTTTTAGTTTAAAACCGGAGATTCTGGCCATAAGTCAATTTCTTAATTTTTTAGGTCATTAGGTCAAAATTTTAATTTTTTTGAGCCAAAATATACAATTTGTTCAAAAGGATAATTATTTGTTTAAATCAATCTATCTCTTGAAATCATCTCATTTGTCTATCAGTTGAAATTTACCAAACTATCTATCTGTTAAATATCACACATTTCACTATCTCACCACCATCACTTTCTGATGCCAACGACTTTTTTGGCCAATTTTTTGGCTACTTTTTCGGCGCCGGTGAAATTTTTCGACGACTTTTTCTAGCGCCTGTGACTTTTCCGGCATGTCCTTATTACCAAATAAGATTTTACCTTGAATCTAATGCCTTACACCCTTTTTAAATTAGACTTTTCACCAATTTTCTCTTAAAAATATTGATACAAAAATAAAAATACTGTGTGTTTTAAAAGAATTTGTTGTTTTTATTTCTAAAAAACACTTTCCTCTAGGATTGTAGGGTCTGGGTTGTGAATAGACTCTGGGCCCAACTAATCAGTTATCTATGAATTATTATTGTTGATTATCAAATTAATTGAATATCGGTAGTCATATAATTAGATCAAATTTATTTTTACAAATAGATAATCTATTCTATAAATTATACACAATGCCAAAAAAAAAAAACAAAAACAAATGTAATCCAATTTCATGACTATTGATGTCATGTAAGATAAACGATCTACGCAGAGAGCACCATATGATAAATGGTTGAAATTATCAAAATGAACCCAAAGTGAGCACATATCACATGAGCTCCCTCTAGTCCAATTCGTAGACTAGAGAAACTAATTCCAAAAATTATAAAAAAAAAAAATTGAGAAAATGAAAAGATAACTAAACTGGTTCTAATTGTGTGGATTGCATAATGAATTTCCATTAACAATTTTTTGAAGTGTACAGAATTCAATCACAAAATCAAACACAATAACCCTCTCACACGAGTCTGATTCTATTACCATATTCTGTGCACATAAAACCCCAGCAGCTGACTTCATAAAACCATCTACCTTGTTTGATCATTTAGAGTTTGGAACTAGAGGGCTGCATAAACTCAACAACATGTTTGTCTGAGACACCAAAGGTGACAAGAGTCCTAAGAGGAACTAGTGCAAGCATATACCTAGACAATGCAGCTTATAGAAACTTCATATATGGAAAATTCAATGTGAGCCCAGTTGACATGGAGAGTGCAGCTGTGGCACTCATTTGCCTTCAACAAAGAATACCTTTCATCACCATCAGGGCTCTCTCCGACTTGGCCGGTGGCGGTTCTGCCCAGTCCAATGAGGCTGCTACTTTCATTTCTCTTGCTGCTAACAACTCTGTCACAGTTGTTGTGGAATTCATCAAGAATTTATTGTCAGCCAATTACATAATTTCAAGTGCTTAGATGATCAATCAGAGAGTTTGATTCTAAGTAGATTGTCTTGCTGCTATTATGCTTAATAAGAGGCATAGTATGGGACTCACTCATGCATTACTACTGTTTTGTGTGTGTGTATGTGTGTGTGTGTGTGTGTGTTTGTGTTGAATGTTGTATTTTCATAACTTGTTCACTTAACTAGTGGTGGATGAACAATAATTGGCTATGTATAACTTCGTTGATTTTGGGCTAAGGCCATTTTAGGTTTTGTGTTCAAAATTTTCGTTTTTTCTTTTTAATTAATAAACTTAGTAAAAAGTTACGGAAACATTCATGGTTTTTATTTTGTGAGAAAGTGATTTTAAAAAATTCAAGAAACAATTTAAAATTATTTCTTAAAAAATGGTTTTTCTTTAAAAAAAATTTCTCAAAAACAATTTGCTATATAAGTTTTTTATATAATGTTTTGTAGTATCTATTTTCAAGAATAAAAAATGAAGAAATAAAAATGATACCAAACACATCTAATTGATCCCTTTCTAAGATTGAGGATCAACAAGTGGACTACAAGCCACACAAAGAACCCCCTTCCCCCGTGAAGCACCAAAAGAGCTTGAAAAGCTCAGTCAATGAGTAAAAGTCACCACATATTTATAGTCACCGAGTTCTTCATAAAGTTAATCCAAGTTGAAATATGTTTCCTTGCAATTCAATCCAAAACTAGTAAGAAAACACTCAAAACAAAATTTTAAGAAATCAAGATCAATTTTAAGTTTTCTCAGGAATAACCATACAAAGTATGGGAGTCTAGTTGCTCAAACAAACTATAGTACTAATTTTGACGCGAATAAAAAATATCCAAGGCGGCGCCTAAGTATGCTCGAGCGCTTACACCCGATCCCACACAGACAATAGTAAAAAAATTCCTGCAGCAGTCCTACGCTCAAGCACACAAAATTTCTACCCGAGCGCATCTAGACAACATAAACAAGCCAAAAAAACACCACCAAATTGAAAAATGATTTAGACCTCTAAAAAAAGACCTCTAATGGAGCTCTAATTTGTTTTTTTCTTCTCCCTTTTTGTCTTTTACTTCACTGTTTGTTTGTTTGTTTGTTTTTTTTTTTTTTTTTTTTTTTTTTTTTTTTTTTTTTAAATTTCTGGACAGCTCATTAGAGCTGTACTGCAGAAGTTCTAATTAGAGCTCTGCAGCAGCTCCGCCACCAAATCAACAAGTTTTAAGGTACCAGATCGCTACATAATGAAGGACTTTTTTTTGTGCATCAATCACTTTTTTATTAGATCAATGACTTTTTTTTGCACATCATTAGCATTTTTCATAGAACGAATAGGATAGTTTTTTTCTTTAATCATTTGCTTCCCAATTTCTATTCGATTAATTAAAAAGATTAAATTCTCTTGAGAAATTCAATGGCACTGGCTTCCCTCCAGTGAAGCCCACCATGGGTCCCTTTTCAATAATTTGAACCGTTAAATGTGTAAAAATACCTGTACAAAATCGCATTGATCGGATATCGATTGCTATCTCATCGGATTAGATTTTCTGTCAACCGTTTATTGTTTCACCGTCTATTTTTTTTATCCAAAACTGATTTACTTATATAACTATTAATATCCGATTAACGTGATTTTTTAAAGGCATATAGTACTTGAGAAATTCCATATATTGAACGGTTCTGATTATTGAAAAGGGTCTTGTGGTGGAAGAAGCTTACAACTAAATAACATTAAGATAATACAAACCAATTAAAACTAGTTCAGTTGATCAGAATTCTTACATCTTAATAAGATGTTAAAAGTTTAAATCTTGTCAGACACAAAAAAAAATAAATTAAAATGATGCAATCATGCAAGATAGGGTATTCAAAGCATAAAGGTCATATGTAACCAGTAATTGGTAAACAATGTGAGAAAAACAAGTGACCCTTAATATATATAGATCTCATAGAGATTTCCCTTTGTTTAGAGCTTAATAAAGGTGTTTACGTATGTACAAACCATCTTCCAAGTTTTTCTGAATTTCCTGTATAAAGCATTACTGCATTACTTGCTATATATCACCAAAAACATATATATACATATCAAAACTATTTAAGTCTTTTTCTTTTTCTTTTTTTTGTTTTGATAACCGGTTGTTCTAATCAGCTTGCATGCACCTCAGCTAATTCTTGAGCTTCATCGTCAAGTACTTCTGTCACCTCTTATCTCATCATCCCCTTCATCCCAAACCTTATTCCCTTCTCCCACACAAGGACCATATGTCCTATTACACACAAAAAAGTAAAAAATGTTAACCAAACTCAAACCAGCAAGAACCCAGTAGTAGTAATCAAAGTGAGCCTTGTTAATATTACTCGAAACCCAGCTCTCGTTGCCTCCCCTCCCCGTCACGTCATTAATCGTATTCATTATAGCACTCGCTAACAAGTTTGCAATCGACATTCCTACCCCATTGAGAGTGGTAGCAATGCTCGACATACTTCCTGGGAGCTCCGAAAAGTAGAATTCATTTTGCCCTATGCCATTGAATGCCTCAGCCAACCCACTCAAGAAGTACTGAGGCACTAACCAAAGCGCTGACATGTTCACCACGGCATGTGAATTGTCAGAGTACCCTTCCTCGATCGCTTTAGCCCTCCTGATGCGCTCCACGATGGCAGTGACTACCATGGATAAGACGGAGAAACAAAGCCCGATACCCATTCTTTGTTTGGGGCTTAGGTATGCGGGCTTTCCCATGACTTTGGAGGCTAGGGGGAGGATTACACGGTCATAGAGAGCGATCCATAGGGTTAGGGAAATGACGAGGAACATGCCAAATGAGCCTGCTGGGATTTCAAAGTTTGAAGTGATGTGGCGGTCCATGGATGATGCTTGGAGGACCGGAAAAGAGTTTTGACTGATGGTTATGGCGATCATGATTCCGGTTGACCACAATGGGATGAGCTTGACTAAGGATTTTAGTTCTTCTACTTGATCTACTGTGCAAATCCAACGGTCTGAAGTCCTTCCATCGGGGGATGAGTCTTGCTGAGGATCTCTTATTATGCAAGCTTTGTTTAGGAACCTAGAGAAAAAGATATTAAACAGAAAATAGAGATTATCCATGAGAACAATATTAATTTCATGGTTTAATGTTAGACAATTATTCATGAATATGATTTTGGTCAATAGCAAGAGGGTAAGAACTGAAAAACATTAATCATAAACAACTACCACTTAAAACTAACATTACTTGTCGCAATAGCAATTTTTTACATAAACATAAAGAATAAATTGAAATTATTTGGAGGGTTGGGAAAAAAAAAAAAAACAGCGCATACAAAGACTAGCATAAGTTCTCCAAATGAGTCCCACAGATCACATCTACTTGAAAACCTGAGCAATTTAGGAAGCAAAGGTCTCGATGGTATCGTTTTCTTTTTTTGTGTTTTCAAAAACAAAAAACAAAAACAATGAAAAGTTTGAAAACATTCATTGTTTTCAGATTATTCTCATTGTTTTTTTTTTTTTGGTGACAAAATACTTTTCCAAAATATTTGAAAACGTTTTTGACGTTTTATTTAAAAATTGTTTTTTTACCAAATAAAATTCATAAACATACGTGTTCTATTTTGAAAAAAAGAATAAGCCAGATCATAAAGAAATTTTGCTTGTGTATCATTACTCTCTGCTTAGATTCAGAAAAAAGCTTTGTACAAGATGGACAGACTCATGATGTGGACAATTGAACGCATGATACCTTAGATTCTCGCTCGGAACAACCAGCATTGATCCCTTTTTGTGGTAGTACGACACATTCGAGCTCTGCGACGATAATTCAAAATGCCTGTTCTTGTAAGAGCCAACAATCACTTGAAAAAACCCAACAACCAGGCTCGATTTCACCTTCACCTTGACATAGAAAGGAGAAGCCAAAAAGAACGATACAGACGACAAGAACATGAGCATTGCAGGAACTCCAAAACCCACTTGCCACCCTACATTATCTTGAATATACACAATACAACTCATTGCAATAAAAACTGAAGATGCGGCTGTAACATAGTACCAGCTGAAATAGCTCTGTAAGGCACTGCAAGATTTTAGGTTTTCATGTTTTGTTAGCTGGTCCGCACCAAAGGCTAGGGAAGAGGACCTGATGCCCCCGGCTCCAATGGACATGAGCCCGAAAGAAGAACATAGGAGAATGAGTTGGAGAGGTGTCGCGGAGGTGCAGTTGTAACTTGATTGGTCGCATGAAGGCGGCCTTGCTTGTGGAATCATGGTGGTTAGCCACAAAAGAATCATCCCCTGCAAAGTAAGAACTTGACCTGATATAGATCACAGTTGCATTTGAAATTACCTTCATTTTTTGTTTTTTGTTTTTTTTATAATGAGATTTTTTGGGGTGTATTAACATCATCTTAACAGTTAGTGGAGTGCAATCTCTAACTTATCATAAGCCTATTAAGTCAATTCAGTCCAATAATTAAAAACCGCATATAGCTCTTGACAAAACAAAATGACTTGGCTCCGTTTAAGAAGAGCAATTTGGGACTTTTTTTTTTGCTATTTTAGTCACAAAAAACAAAATAAACTATTTTAGCCACAAAAAACAAAATATTACATCCAACCCATAATTATTACACTCTTCTCTCACAAAAAAAAGTCAAAAAAATCAAAAAGTCAAAAAACCTTTCTCAAACCAAGCTTTTTAGCCCAGGTTAAAATCGCCAAAAAATAAAAAGTCAACCCACTTCCTAAACCACACCAAAAAATGTTATAGATAGTCGACAACAGAGTAGAATGACGAAAAATGAATCTTAACAGTTAGTGGAGTGCAATCTCTAACTTATCATAAGCCTATTAAGTCAATTCAGTCCAATAATTAAAAACGGCATATAGCTCTTGACAAAACAAAATGACTTGGCTCCGTTTAAGAAGACCTATTTGGGACTTTTTTTTTTTGCTATTTTAGTCACAAAAGACAAAATAAACTATTTTAGCCACAAAAAAATAAAACATTACATCCAGCCCATAATTATTACACTCTTCTCTCATAAAAAAAGTCAAAAAAATCAAAAAGTCTTTTTCAAACCAAGCTTTTTCAAACCAAGCTTTTTAGCTCAGGTTAAAATAGCCAAAAAGTCAAAAAGCCAACCCACTTCCCAGACCACACCAAAAAATGTTATAGATAGTCGACAGAGTAGAATGACGAAAAATGATTTAGCTAGTCAATGCCACTAGCGACAGAAACCTTAATTGTTTTGGTTTCAAGTCCAATAATCAAAAACTGACCCACGGAAAATCAACGAGATAACCACATGAATCAACAAATATATATATATATATATATATTGGGGACTATTATCATTCTCATCCCCTACCCTGAGTTCCCCTGTTCTTGGGGTAACACATAAGTCACTAAATCACCACCCACCCCTCATGTAAACTGGATGCTAGGGAAGCAATGCTCTATTCTATTTATGGGCTTCACTTTATCTCCTAAAATTTTAACATAAAATGTTGGGTCATATGATTTAAACCAATAACTACTTATTTGGATCAGTACCTAAATTTGTTTGAAGAATCTTGAATAATTTCTCAATGCGCGGATAACAATTTCTAATACGATATAGATGGTTCCCTCCCCTAATATTACAATTGCGTATCAATATTGGTGGCTACAGAAATTTTTTCAACGGGTGAATGAAGAATTTAACTTCTACAAATTCTACATGCATAAATAAAGGAAAACTGGCATATTACTGTACTATGCACGGGTATAAATAAATAATTAAAATTTAATTTTTAAATTAAAATAATAATATAAAATTTATTTAAAATATGTAGTAAAAATGATTTATAATCAATTACATTTAAGGAAAATTTACCCATAAGTCCTAGTTTTTGAAACGTTGAACCATTTAGTTCTAAAAGTTTTCTTATGTTCCATTTAGTCCCATTTTTACATCAACATGATGTGAATGATGTAAATGATCTGATGTTTCATTCTATAATTTCAAAATTTATTGAAATCTGATGAACATTAGATGTTTTTCATCCTATATTTTCAAACATTATTGAAATTTGATGAACATTAGATGTTTGAAATCCAATGTTTGTAACATGACTCTGATGTTATTAACATTGTATCTGATGTTATTAACATTGTAATGGGACCTTTCAGTCTATAAGAAAATTTTTAGGACTAAACAGTGCATAAGTTATTAATTTGGGATTTATTGGTGCATCCCCCTAAATTTTATTCTGATGTTATTAATTGTGTATTCTAAGTTCTTAATAAAAAAAACTGTATGTCATAATTTAATTGGTAAAAATTAAAGAATAAATTACAAAAATTATATTTACGATAAAATATAAATACATTTTGTTTTATAAGTTTTGTAATTTTAATTTACTATACGATAGTTGTAAATTACATTTGTTAATATACTAATTTTTTCTTATTTTGTAAAGTCTAAAAATTTGTCTACTCAAAATTATAAATTGTCGTATGTCGTTACTTTTACGTAAAAATAGATTAGGATTGACGTGTGTTGTTTGACTAAACATTAGAAGTGACCTAAAAATTACTCGAGTTAATATTTATGCTAATATGACCTCTCCCTAGTCACAAAAATTGTCTTTATCAATTTGTAACCGGTATGAGCTAGTTAGGTAATTTCAATATTGGATTAAATATTAAAAACTAGACTAGAAAATTTAGTTTGAGTCAAATTTTTTTTTTTTCCTTCAACAATTCTTGATTTAGACCTACAATACATCATATTTTAATAGCTCAATAACATAAAAAATAAAAATCTTAATTTACGGTGCTTTTTATCGATCAATAAAAAAAATGTTATATAAATATTAAGAGATTTACATTTGAATAAATTCTAACATAAAATTTTTACTTTAAAATTTTAAGACCTACACATTTTCTTTGACTCTATAACTAATATTCGAGATAGCAACTAAAATAAATTTCAATCATTATTATATGAAGAGACATATATGATAAGAGTTTGTAATACACAATTTTAAAATGTAATATTAATTCAAAATTTTGAGTATGGAAAAAATATGTACCCAACTTTATGTTATGTTTGATTCATGAATTTGAGTAAGAATTTGAAAAAAGAAATGAAAAAGATAAGTAAAATATAACTATATTTCCATTCAAAATTTTTACCCAAAACCATGAACCAAACACATCATGAGTGTTTGAAAGGAGTTTTGAATCTTTTATTGTAATGATATACACTATCTAGAAAATATATTTTAAAAAAAAACAAAAACCTATATAATATTTTGTGAGACAAGCAAATTCTTAAAATGGATTATCAATCACATTATAAGGGAATAAAAGCTAACCAATAATTTTTTTTAATTATTTAAAAAATTAAACATCAAGAAAAAAAAATTATGAAAGATGTGAATTAATTCCTATATATTAGTGGTACAAAAATCTAAATTTCAAAACTAATCTTTTTCAAATTTCTAAATTTAAATTTTTAAATGTATTAATTAATATTATTTTTGAAATGTGTAAATCAAGGCATAATAAGATTTTTTTTTAAATAATTCAATAAAAACTAGAAGATTTATTTAAAATTTTAAAACTGATTAGCTAACTTTTCAAATTTCTATATTTAAAATTTTAAATGAATTAATTAATTAATTTTTTTTAGAAATGTGTAAATCAAGGCATAATAAGATTTTTTTTTTTAATGATTAAATAAAAGGTATTTATATAAAGAAAGAGAAATGCCTCTATAGTATTCTTTACAATTTACGAGTAAGAATAAAAAAGGTAAGATTTTTCGTGACTTGTATATATAATATATATTCAATATTATTCAAGAATCTAAATCACTTTAATACCCCAAAAATCGAGAGCATTAAGAAATATATTAACAATTAGATACAGGATTTTTCTAAAGTTATAACTGCAATGCCCCAAAATCTACTCTAAAGTTGAAGTCTAGGAAACGTCACTAATGAATCATTTAGTTAATAATTATGTAAGATCTTAGGAAAGATTGTAGGAGTCAAAATAGCCTCTCTTATAATTTCAATCTCCTTAGATAGTAAAGCTACATTTTTTTATAGCTCTTACAAGTTATTAACACAATTGACAAATAACAAGGATAGGTTACAAAAGATATAACAATTATAAGATCATATCTAAATTATATCAAGAGTTTAAACATTACAAACCCAGAACTTGGTTAAAAATTGGACTTGTTAAAACTAGTTATTAACTTTCCTTTTTAAATGTGTAAATCAAGGCATAATAAGATTTTTTTTAAATGATTCAATAAAAGTTAGCCAGTAATTTTTTTTTGAATTGTTTGAAAAATAAAAAATTTAGAAAAATAGTACGAGAGTTTTGAGCTTGATTTTTTAAAAATAATTTAATAAAAGTTGGAAGTTTTTTTTTTTTTTTTAAATTTTAAAACTGATTAGTTAACTTTTCATTTTCAAATTTCTAAATTTAAATGGATTGATTAACTTTTCTTTTGAAATATGTAAATCAAGGCATAATGAGATTTTTTTTTAAATGATTCAATAACAGTTAGCCAATAGAAGATTTTTTAATTATTTAAAAAAATAGTATGAGGGTTTTAAACTTCACAAGACTCTTCTGATTAAAAACTTCATTTTTCTTAATATATAATATAAATAATATATAAATATACTTTTTAGACTCATTTTTTAAAAATAAATTTTCAAAAATCCTAAACCAAACAATTTTTAAATTTTGAGTGTTAAAAAAATTAAACCGACGCAGTTCTTCCAATCTAGCCGTCAATTGACCCCACACCAATAAATGGTGGTGTCACACCATTTGCATAAGATTGAAAAACAAAAGAAAAATGCTAATTAGTGCTCCCATTAATTAGGTGGCAGTGGGTCCCGTCATTAATTATGTGATATTTTGGTTTTGGAGTTGTATTTTTTTTTCTTTTTTTACTTTTTTTAATGCATTAGTGCTATTAGTAGTGATGTTTTTAGTGGGATGAATCATTGTTGAAAACAAAAACAAGTTAGCATCAATATGGTTACACGGATTACTCAAGAGTTATGTTTTCGACATTTAGGCCAAGTTTGGGTAGTATAAAAAAATTTAAAAAGTCAAAAAATTATTTAAAAAGTTAAAAAGTTAACACTATTCACCAAAAGTCAACAATTACGACTGCACAACTCTCAATTTTAATTTTTTCCTACAAATTAATTTTTACAATTTTTTATTACACATTTTTTCATAAAAAGTCAAAAAGTTAACCCAAACATCCATATTTTTTTTCCTAAACTTTTTAATCCAAAAAGACAAGAAGTGCACTTATTTAGGACACCCCAAACAACCCCTTATTTCAAAAACAAATTAGCATCAATATGGTTACATGGATTACTTGGAGTTATGTTTTCGATATTTATGGTGTGTTTGGTTGAGAGATTTAAGAAGAATTTTAGAAGAAAAAAAAAAGAAAAGACAAAAAAAATGTGTATAACACTAAGTGAAATGTAAATATATTTTATTTACATTTTATTTATTATTTTTATTTTTTTTTAAATCTCTTTTCAAATCTCTTAACCAAAATAAATGTTTCGAAAGAAAAAAAAAAGAAATAGGGAGGAGACTCGAATAAATAAATAAATAAATAAAAGTCAGAGAATTTACAGATACGAAAAACAACAATGATTCATCCCACTAAAAATATCACCACTAATAGCACTAATGCATTAAAAAAGTAAAAAAATAAAATAAAAAATACAACTCCAAGACCAAAACATCACATCATTAATGGCAGGACCCACTGCCACCTAATTAGTGGGAGCACTAATTAGTGCTCCCAAACATTTTTCTACAAAAAAAAATAGTAATGACAATAGTAGTGATGTAATCAACACACTTGTGATTTGTCCGAGGTGCTGTTTGCCATTTAGCCATAAAACAAGGGCCACGAAACACGTATTACAATTCGTGGAAAAAGACAAATATATCCTTGTGTTATAGCAATAGTTTATTATTCCCTACGGATTCATGTGATGGATTGAATATTCACAATTTAAATGTTCAATAAATCATGTTAATAATTTAAGACCAAAAAAAAAAAAAAAAAAACACCATTTTTTGTGTTTGAAGCAATGATGCGTGCATAGAAAGAAAAAAAAAATGTGTGAATTTATTCCGAGTACAGTAGGAATTACAATTAAAATGAATATAAACTCACATTAATTTTTTCTTTGCATTTTTCTTCGCAATTAAGAGACTAGTCTCTTGTCAAGGTTCAATTGTGTGGCTTTGGACCCACATTAGATTCTTCCTACTAATAATTTGAATCATTCAATTTATAAATAAATTAATTTTTTAAATAAAAAATTAAGTTAATCATATATTAACAATTATCAAACCAAATGATATTTTTCCTAAAAATAAGGGCAAATTACAAACACCCCCTCGAGATTTGGTGAAAATACAGATTTTTTCCTGAGATTTGAGAAATTACATCCCGCCTCCTGAAGTTTATATTTTCATAACAAATTGTCTCCTGAAGATTTTATTTTCATACAGATTCCTCCTAATTTTTCCTAATTTGTTATGAAAATTTGACTCTCATAGAGCAATTTGTAATTTCTCAAATCTCAATGAGAAATTTATATTTTTACCAAAACTTGAAAGGGTGTTTGTAATTTGTCTTAAAAATAAATAGACTATTATACATAATATTAAAAATAGACTATTTATTATTTTTTCTTAAAATATATAGTCATCAATCCATTTAAACCGTCCTTTCCACCGTTGGTCCTTAACTTTTCCTTTGACCTTAGCTTTCACATCAACATCTGCTAGAACTGTATACTTTAATAATTTTAATTAATATTATAAAAAGTCTTTCATGAAAATAATTATAAAAATTTTGTGATTCTGGAATTACACTTAGAGTAAAACACCACACACTAATCAAGATAATCTAAGGATTATAAATTTTTTATAATTATTTTCATGATAAAATTTTCATAATCCCTAATTTTTCCCTTTAATAAACAATAAACAATATTCAAGATCCATTGATTTAAACGTCCATATACTCGTGAAGTCTTCTAAAAAACTGAAAGGGACAGCAATTGATTTGCACAAAGATGAACACTCAAATCAATAATAAAGCAAGAAAGAAAGTGAAGGAAAATAAACAAATTTTCCGGGAAATTTTAGTTGATATACTGAAAATGGGATTGGAAATTTACCAGGAAACTGACAATGGACCCGAACCCGATCATACGGAACCGACCCACGGAGGAATCAGCCATGACCGCCCCGAGAACAGGCATGAAATTGGTGGCAGCTGACCAGAGAAAGAGGATGTTGGAGCCAGTGGGCATGTCCATGTCATATTCATTCATCAAATACATTATCATGTTTGGTATTAACCCATAACTTGCCAATTTCTCAAATGCCTCATTTGCTGCCCAATAAAAATAAATTAAAATAAAATTAACAATGAAAATTTACCACTTGAATGAAATAGTTTTTTTAGAAAAACCAGGGAAATTTACCATGCTACAATTTTTGTGTAGGGTTTGTTTGGGAAGAAAAAGCCCGGGACTTGTTGGCTATTTTAGCCAAAAAAAATAAAATAGGTTTTTTAGTTTAATAAGACAACACATCACATCTAACCCATAGTCATTATATTTTTTCTTTCACAAAAATAAAAAAAAATAAAAAAAAATCATTCCAAACGAGACTTTTTTATTCCCGACTAAAATAGTTAAAAAATAAAAAAATCAACCCATATCCTAAACGAAACGAACCCGTAATCTATTTTGTTATGGACTTTGCTACAGACCCCCACTGGGGGTCGACTCCCAGTGAGGTGGCAGCGTGTCATTCGTCCAAATCACAAATAAAAAATAAAAAATTTTTTGACGAATGAGAAGCCTCCGTACATCACCCCAGTGACCCCCACTGGGGTCTTAGGCATTTTTGTTCTGTTATATAAAGTGCTCAATGCAGAAGGTTTGTTACAGTCTTTTGTTTTTTCAAATACCTTTAATTAACTGCAAAAATTATATATCCAATAACTATAAAAGTGGGTGTTTGAGATTTGTTTTCTTGTTGACTTATATCTACTTTTAGTGATTTTTTTTTTAAAAAAAATTCAAAAAGATTTAGACTTTTAAATTATACTCCATGACGAACTGGGGGGAAAAAAATCAAAACTTTCAGAAAAACACAAAAACAAAAAAGAGGTGGCTTATTTATGTTATCCCAAATTCAATAATTATTTGTTAAACTTTCTAAAAATTTAGAAATTTAAAAGATGTATAGTTACAAACATGGGGCACTGACTGCCAGATAAGTTTTAAAAAAAATCACAATTTGTTTCCAGTGGATTAGAATGTTCTTGTGAGAAGAGCTGTGACTCCCAAAACCAAATCAATCAGAATTTGCCGCTTAGAAAAAATAAAACAAAAATAAAATAAAATATACAATATTTGAATCATTAATTAAAAGTAATGATATTATAAATAAAATATATACACAATGTTGCGTTAAAGGTGTGAATCTATGACCTTAAAATAAATAAAAATCATCAATACGGGTTTTAAATAAATAAAAATTAAAAAAAAAAAGAAGAAAGAATGAAAAACCACTCTGCCATGATGAATAATTCTGTATAAAACTTCTAAAATTGATACAAGACTCTACAGCTCCTCAAATTCTATCACAATTAGACTATAAACAATTGAAAAAACAAAAACCCAAATTAAAAGATCCAATACATGTATGTATGTATGTATTGTATTGTATATACATACAGTGAATAGTTATATATATAGAGAGAAGCACAGACCTATGATGAATGGCATGGTTCTTAAGCCACCCTTTTGGGTGGGGGTGGTGCCCAATAGAGGCTGTGTAGCCATCTTCTTTTCATCAGAATAACCAGCACTCTCCATCACTGTTTCCTCCTCTGCAGCTTCTTCTGCTAACCAAATCTGATGAGAGAGAGAGAGAGAGAGAGAGAGGGATTACTAGAAAAATGGGTGGTTTTGATTTGACTTTAATATCAGGAAGAGATGTCGGCAGGGTATGATGCATTTGTTAGGGAAGTTTATTCTTTGCTCCTAGGTAAGCCGACGTGGTGTTTCAACTTTATTGTTATTAATTGAATTACTAGGATTTATTATTTTTTTTTTTTCTCTTTTTAAGAGAGAGTTAGATTAGATAGTTGTCTTTTAATAAATAATATGAAGTAATATTTCTTTTATGTTATGCTTGATCATCATGATTCATGAAATGAAAGGGAGAGAAATTCTAAGAATAATGTTTGGAAATTTTAATTTGAGAGTTTTAATATAACTGTAATGATGTGGAGAGTGTATATGAAGAGGAGGCCTACATTTCTCTTTCTATCTCTCTTCTGCCTCATTAGAACTCCCATTAGAATTACTATTTTAGAGTTATGTATCATTATTAAAAATCTTAATATACACCTTCTAAAAAGCAGTGTATCATATGCATTTTTAATTATGTTATTTTTTATTTTAGTTCTGATCAATTTTTTTTCTTTTAATTATGATTCATGAGTTTTGTAATTATGTATAGTTATGATATATTTTTTTAATTATGGCTAAAAATATAAAATTATACAATTTTTTTTTTAAATTATAAGATGCATGCTCACCATAGCGGTTCCGGATGGAGGGAAGAGAAATGAGGTGGGCCCATCACAACCGTCGGATCAATATCCACCTTTTGATTGTGAAACACTTTGTGCGAGGCGTGGAGTAACAAACTTTGAACGAAATATTTTTAATAGAAAGCGACGTGGATCGCAATGAGGAAGCCTGCGGGATATCAGTGGACACGTTCGTAAGCGGTGATATCAGTTAAAGTTTAGACCCAGCGTTCGATTTATTGCTTATAGCATTGTTATTTAAGTTCAAAGTTAGATTTAATTTTTAAATTTAGTGTTGTGATTATTAATTTAAATATTAAAAATAATATATTTTTATATTTTTTAAATTATTAATTAATTATATTATTTACACATCATTAGATTTATACAATAGATTTAAAAGTGAGCTTATATATCATTCGAGTAATGTTAGGGATTATGAAAAAAAAATATCATGAAAATGATCATGAAAGATTCTCCACCGTTAGATTACACATACAATAAAATATCATACACTAATCAAAGAATAAAAAATCTTCATGAAGCATTTCATGATTTTTTTTTTTTTTTTCATAATTCTTAGTATTATTTATATCATTTTACTTAAACGAATGTGTAGAAATTAAAGAAGATGGTTAAGGTCTGCTTAGGAGATGATTTTTATACTTTTTTAAGTTTAAGTTAAAATATTTTTGTACAATGAAATTAGTACAATTTAAATATTGATAAACAAATTAACATAAGACTCTATATTTTGGAGATGAATATGTAATTATTCCTTATATTAATAAATTAAAACCCATTTGACAATTCCAAATTTAACCAATCAATACCACAAGTAAGAAAAATTTAGAGAGAAAAAAAAAGAAAAAAAAAAAGAAAAAAAAAAAAGAAAA
>NW_021025824.1:3635965-3744506 GCF_004153795.1 Camellia sinensis | reverse complement strand
GCAGGTATAAGCATGAATTATGAGCCAAATAGGAATGCACAAAATAAAATATAACCCTCATCCCCCAACTTGAATATGACATTGTCCTCAATGGAAAAGTAAAGAGAAATGAGAGAAAATTACCAGAATTGTAGGTGCACATCCAGGTCAATGTACGAGCACGAACCATCTCAAGTAATACGAATCGTTCACTCTAAACTCGGGTAGTGATACGACTCGTTCCTCGTAGCATGGTTCGTCCCATACCTTGAATGTGAAGGAATAGAAAACTCATGTATGGATAATATTCAACAATCACAGAAAGTCAAATATTTGAAAAGATAATGAAAATTATATATAAAGAATTTCTAAAACACCATACAATGGTTCAAACCTTACATAATATAAAATCAAAAAAGAAAACTACATAATTACATGGCTAGGGTTTCATCAAAACCCTAGAAAAGAAGACTAGCCACTCATGGAGGAGTGGAAGGAGGTAGAAGGAGAAAGAACCACCATGGGAGACATCCTTGAAGCTTTTTGTTTCTTCCTCTTTTTTCAAACCCTAGCCTCCCTCTTTAGGTCCAAACAATTTCAGAACGCTAATTCAGCATTTTACTTGCCTTTTTATGCTTCCAATCTCGTCCAAACAGGTTTAAAACGTCGGTTTGACTTTCCCAGAAAAAGTCAACGCACGTGCGGAAAAAGTCAACGCACGTGCGGGAAAGTCAACTCTGCCCAAATTCTGTCTTTTTGCTCATTTTATGCTCCAACGATGTACAACCTGATTGACACTCAACACACATAAAATATACAGTTCGACCAGCAAGTGAAGTTAAGAGATTCTAATTAACGGCCTCAATGATGTACATTTAGGCCTTAATCAACTGCAGTGTAAACAGCTAGGCTCATACCCTATACAATGCAAATTTCTTTCAATATTGTAAATAATTACCTTTTATGATTCTACTAGTAAAGTCAATCCAAGAAAATGCGAAGTAAACGTAACATCACAAGCAATCAAGCTATTCACAATGTAAAGTAATATATCATTTTTTAGTAAAATAAATATCATGACATTTTGAAGTGCCGAACTTTTCAATAAAAAGATAAATTTATCGGGTTGACTTTCGTTGGACATGATAATCAGAGGGAGATGCTCGAAATTTCATAAAAGAGAAGTGAACCAGAAGCACAAAACATTACCCACAAAACTCAAATAGAAAAGCCTTGGGTTCTAAATTTTGGTTTATTGTTTCTCCAACAATACAAAACCACATTGTTCCAACATATAATTCAGAGCTCAGTTCTGAACTGTCCAACACGGATATGTTACATTCTTAGAAGTGTTAATGCTTTTTAGCCAACCACTTCTTCTCAAATATGAAAGGGGGTAGGACCTCATTTAAAAGGATAACTATCCAAAGTCACAAGACAATGATCCGTGCAATTGTAGGAATCACCTCCTACCTACATTCGGAAACCTATCATCCCGCTGTAACATTTTGAAACCTATTATACCAGTCCACAGAAAAGAAAAGGCTATCCAATATATTACAAACCAAATTTTCCTAAAATTTCCTAGAGTGTTGCATTGTATGGTTGAGATTTAATGACAAATCACATCAATTTTTTAGTATTAAATCTCAACCACACAATATACCACTTTAAGAAAAAAACACTCCAGAAGATCTTTGGTGTAAGAATACATGATACTTTAGAAATAGTTTCTAATTTTTCCCAAATTAGGTGAGTGACTCGGCAAGGAACCCCACCGCCTACGGACGCAATTGGACACGTGCACACACTAAAGGGCAAACAAAAAGTCTAGGAGAACAAATTGATAAATCGAAACAAAGGTCTGGTTTGGCAAAGATTAAAATTAGATTTTTTAAGTTAAAATTTATAAAAAAGATTAAATAGATTAAAATAATTAATAAAATAAAATAGCATATCAAATTCATAATTATTTCATTTTTTTTTTTTACAAATATCGCATTCAATTATCTTCCCAAACATAAAAATTTTAACCTACTAAAATAATCAAAAACTAAAATAACTTATTAAAATAGCCAACTTCCGAAACAAGGCCTTAATTTATTATGTTATCACACAAAAAAGAAATGATCTATTTTAAAAAAGAAAAGAATTCTCTCCAGTTCAGGCTGTCATCACGAATCCCATTTCGATGATATGAACTATTCATTTTGTAGGACTTTTCATGTATATCATCTGTAACAAAAATTAAATTAATCCAATAATTATAGTATTTTTAACGTATTGTATTTGTCAACAAAAAAATAAATGGTAAGTGTTTGACCTTGAGTAATTGCCCAAGTGATCATGAAGAGAGCACTTAAGTGCTAAGGTGAGTGAAGTTTCATATTTGAGTTTATAAAAAGATGTTAGCCCGCATTATAATCTAATTACTAATACATATTAACCACTTTCTTGTAACAAAATAATATATATACTATACATGTGAATATTGTTGATACATTAGAAAAATTAACATAAAAAAAAAGGAAAAAAATTGCACCAAACATAAGAGATACTTGTTGTACCTCATCAAATTGAAATTTTTTTTTTGCACAAGTGTCATTGATTTAAAGTAAAAATTGCATAAAATGTAAATGAAATATTTAAGACTTACTTATAAGTCTTTTTTCAAATACTTATGGTAGGCTAAGTCCTATGTAATTTGTTATAGAGTCTGAAGTCCTATTTAGATAGGAATGTATTCCACAAGATCCTACATAAACGTAGCGTGACGTGACACTTATATAAACGTAACGTAATGTGACACCTAATAAACGTAACGTAACGTAACGTGACACCTACATAAACATAACGTGACACCTACATAAACGTAACGTAACGTGTCACGTTACGTTTTGCAAACTTAATAAGTTTTTATTTTTTTAAATTGAATGTGAAAATGTTGCTGGTTTATGTTGGTGTCACGTTACGTTTCATATAAATATGATCTATGGCAACATTCAATTTCCTAGAAATTGAATGTTGCCATAGATCATAGATGTGCGGACCAGTTTCCGCAATAGAGCAAGATGGAACTTTGTGGACGAACCCTGATGCACCAATGGGTGAAGGCCTGCACAAGGAACAAATAGTTAGGCTGCCCGATCGGGGGTTGGTTAGAAACCCCTCCGACGGTCGAGTCAGTACCGGAGTTTAGTAGAGACAAGATAGAGAAGACCAGTGTGTTTCTAGAGTCAAGAGATTGCCCTTTTCAAGGTGAGTAAGGTTATCTTTTATAAAGATCGTATGACTTATTCATCAAGCTCCCTCATTCTACGCTTGGTCTTCAGCCGTGATGGTAGCACATCCCTTAATAGAGGGGAGCAAGTTCCGTCATTTGCGGACACCACGTGCCTTTTACTTTACAGGGTATTGACTGATCTGTAAGCACTCATGTTGTCGTTCAATGAGAGCCTTGGATCCCATGTTATGGACTTACCCACTTCGGAGTAGGGAGTGGTGCTAGGGCCAGGCCCATGGTCTTCCCCTCTTTAGAGTGGGGAGTGGTGCTAGGGCCAGGCCCATGGTCTTCTCCTCTTCAGAGTGGGGAGTGGTGCTAGGGCCAGGCCCATGGTCTTTCCCTCTTCGGAGTGGAGAGTGGGTCAAGACTGATCCCTTAGCTCGGCCCATCATAGAGTGGAGAGAGAGAGCCCACTTCGAAGTGGGGACCTTCGTCCAGTCCAACGAGGCTCCATACAACTAGGCTTAAGTACGGAGTAGGGACCTTCGTCAGTACGGAGTAGGGACCTTCGTCCAGTCCAACAAGGTTCCATACAACTAGGCTTGAGTACGGAGTAAGGAACTTCGTCCAGTCCAGTAGGGACCCTCATCCAGTCTAGTAGGGACCTTTGTCCAATCCAACGAGGTTCCATACAAATAGGCTTGAATAATTGTGCCCCCTTCAATAGGTGTCACATTACGTTTATGTAGGTATCACGTTATGCTACGTTACGTTTATGTAGATATGATCTATGATAACATTTAATTTCCTATATAGGAAATTGAATGTTGTCATAGATCATAGGTGTCACGTTACGTTACGTTTATGTAGATATGATCTATGGTAACATGCAATTTTCTATAGATCATAGGTGTCACGTTACGTTTATGTAGGTGTCACGTTACGTTACGTTTATATAGATATGATCTATGGTAACATGCAATTTCTTATATATAATTTACTATTATTTATGATATTAACAATTAATATTGAGGATAAATGTGTCAACAAACTTCCCACAGGACTTATGAGAATATAAGTTTTTTAGTAGGACCATATGTAGCATAAGTCTCCCTAATAGGACTTATAAATAATTTTTCCTTTAGGCTTAGCAATTATTTTAAGAATAAAAAAAATAACTAATATAAATTGTTGTGTTAAGTTGCCCACCACTCTTTTCACTCTCCCATGATCTTTCAGTACAATTTTAATATATGGTTTGGCTCTCTCAAATTTAAATTTAAATTTTAAAAAATATATTTATGAAATTTAAAAGGCTTATTATAGGTCTCGTTTCAATAATCCAAATTATTAATTTTGTAGAACCTTTCATATATACACCACCTATGAAAAAATTAAATCGATTTGATAATTATAATATTTTTATTTGGAAAAATTAGTCTAGGGTCCCTCTCCCACTTTTCGTAATGAAAGAGATTCACAAAATTATTTTTTGATGTCTAAGGTCCCTAAACATGTATCAGAGAAATTTGACTCTTCCTCTCAAACTTGTGCCACATCTTCCCCTCAATCTCCTTCTCTTCCTTCCTCTCTCCTCCGATCCTCAATACCCTGTTCTCTTCGACCTCAATTTTCATATCTTCCTTTGTTAACCCCGGAACATCGAGCGTGATCACGTGGGATGTGGGGGTTTTTTTCTAATCGTAGCGAGCGAAAGCTAAGGGTTCGATTGATTTGGGAGAGGAGAGAGGGGTTTGTTCGAGAATGCGAAATGGGTCATCTGGTGGGAGCATTAGGTCCCAAAGGGAGGTTCGTGTGTTGGGCATGAGAGCTGTGGTGGTTTGGATTGCCATTGTTGTTGCCAGGAAAAGGTAGATTATGAGCTTCTTTGGAATACCCATTTTTGCTATGGCGTTGAAAATGAAAATAGTTGATGTGGTTTCTGTAATATATATATATATATATATATAGGTTGCTATTATTGCTGATTCACTTAATGAAATGATCTTCTCTCTCTGCTTTGAACTGAAATTTCTCTGGATTGGTGAAGAGAAATTTTCTTGTTTGAATTGAAATTTCTCTGGGTTTGTCCAGAGAAATTCTCGGGTTTAAACTGAATTTTCTCTAGATTGGTCCAGAGAAATTCTATGGTTTGAACTGAAATTTCTCTAGGTTGATCCAGAGAAATTCTCTGGTTTGGATTAAACATGTATGAGGTTTACTAATCATTCACACAAAGGGCACAAGTAGTGTACAATTTTGGTACTAATGTTAATATAAACCGAAAATCATTAAAGTAAAGTAAAATATATATATATCGAACACAAGTGTTTATGACTCTAAATGTACATAATCGTTTTGTTCCTTGTTTGACCTTTTGTATTTGCTTGCAGAGAGCACACTTTATCATTTTGTTCTTCTTTTTGTTTCATTTTCTGTTCTTGTGTTGTTCTTGTTCTTGTTTCATTTTCTGTTCTGATGTTACATACTTCGCAATCATGCCTTGTTGATAGTATTTACCTAGAGGGTAGGAATTTTATTTTGTCAATAATCCACAAAGATCTTTGTACATTTACATTGAATTTAAACATTGTTAAACTTTATGGTAACCGGTTTCAAGCATGAATTGATTTTACATTTTTATACACTCTGATTTTAGAGTTTCAATTTATTGCTCCCTTTGTTGATAATAATACATGCTGGATGTTGTTGGCTTTTCATTTTTACTCGTTTCTTAAGAACACAACCTTTGTAATTGTAGGTCTGGGCCGCTGGATTTACTGCTGCTCTGCTAAAAAAGCACAGCTCATCAACATATCTATCTACCGAGGCTGGAGAAGGAACAAAAAGTGAAGCGAGTCTCTCCAAGACACAACAGAAGGAGCCTTTGCTAATTGAAACGGTGCTTCTAGTAGTATTTGAGAAGCTCTTCTCTTTCCTTCTTAACTTGCCTGATGTAAATGAGTGAGTATTTCTATTTATGACCCAACTATATTTATGTTTTGATTAGTTATCTATTTCAGAAATTTGGCAACCTCTTCTTTTCTAACTTTCTCTGGATTTCCAGCAAGAGCAAAAGTTGCTTGAAGAAAGGGTTGCTAATCTCTAGACCAATTTTCTCTATGACGTGAATTTTCTCTGGAGTAACTTTCTCTGGACCAATTTTCTCTGGATCAACTTGAGGGACCTTATACATTATGAAAATATTAGATGTCCTTTATGCTATAAAATCTTAATACGAGGGACCTTAAAAAAAAAACCCCTTTTTATTTTATCTTGTTTATCTCAAAAAAAAAAAAAGACTTATTTTCAAAAACATATTTGTTGTCCACTTTTTAAGAGACAAATGCGATAAAATAAAATGGCTATAATTATTGGATCAACTTAATTTTTTTATGGATTATATACACGAAAATCTTACAAAATCAAAGGTTTAGATTATCAAAATGGGACCGGTGGTGGGATCCACAAGCCTCTCAAATTCTCTGAAATTTAGATTTACACTTAAAAAAAATTCAAGGACTTTTGATTTTATAAATAATTGATGATGTCATTTCAAAATAAATAGAAATTTCTAGATCAAATACGGTTGTTACTGTAAAACTTTATTCAAGTAATGATGTTAAAGTAAGAAACTTCATTATAAATTAAATATTTTTAATTATTTCTTATGAGTTGAATTTTGATACTTAAACAAGTATGGGATTGGTGAATTTTTCCTATTAAATTACTTGAAGATGCAATATTAAAAAAGAACTCATTTATTTATTCTTATTTATTATTTTATAGTATTCATTTATATATATATTTTTAATAGAAATATAACATTAAAAAAAATTCAAACTTCGATATTTTCCTACTTATGCTGCAGATCAATAGTTTATTCCAATTTTCCTGACTATAATGCCACTTTCATCAGCATTATGTCATACACTTTGCTGAGCGACGGAAAGAGGAAAATGAAATTGAGGCCTAGTTTGGGAAGACTAAGCCTCCGTTTGGAAAGTGGGTTGGCTTTTTAGTTTTTTGGCTTTTTGACTATTTTAGTCTGGGCTATTTTAGCCTGGTTTGGGAAGGGCTTTTTGGCTTTTTGGCTTTTTTGACTTTTTTTGTGAGAGAGGATTGTAATGATTATGGGTTGGATTTGATGTTTTGTTTTTTGTGGCTAAAATAGCCTATTTTGTTTTATGTGGCTATTTTAGCCCCAAACCAAGTTCCCAAACCTAGCCTAAATAAGTGTACTTTTTGACTTTTTATGAAATATGGGTTGGGTTTGGCTTGGATTTGAAGTGATGTGTTAGAGAGGTGATGTGACTTAAATAAGATGATGTGACTTAAATAGGATAATGACTTTTTGACTTTTTGTCTTTTTTCAATCATGCCAAACTTGGAGTTGAAAACCTTTGTTCCCCGTTTGTTACATACCTGAAAGAATGTAAATTTGGGCTCTGTGGGGAAGAGTTTTAGAATTGTAATTTCAGCTTTTAGTTTATATGTGGTGTTTGGTTGTGATTTTTTTAAAATTAATTTCACACTCACTCTTGAAAATTAGATCGAATGTGAGAAAATTTGGGTTAACCGGTCGTCCCACCGGTCATTCGGCTAATTGACCAGAACAGTGCAATTTTTTTTTTGCAATTGACACATGTTAATTTTTATATATTTAACAAAAAAATATTTTCTAAATTTTTTAAATTTTTTTATGAGTTTTAATAGAATTTTGAATTGTGTGTTTGGTTATGAGTTGTAAGTTTTTGTATTAATGGGTGGTTTGAGATGTTCTAAATAAGTGCACTTTTTAAATTTTTATGAAATATGGGTGGGGTATGGGTATGGGTTGGGTTTGAAGTGATGTGATATAGATGTGATGTGACTTAAATATGATAGTAATTTTTGGACTTTTTGACTTTTTTAGTATATGCCAAACAAGGCCTAAATATCATATATCACATCAAAAATTCTTCACTCAATTCAAAACTCTTTTCAAAACTCATTCACCAAATAAATTTTTCACACTCAAAGCATAATTCCAAAACTCATAAACTCAAAATACAACTCTATTCTCAAATCATATTTAGAAAATTCTACCAAACGCAACTTTAATTTGTCTCTCAAACTTTACTCTAATTTTTAATTTGTCCATTAAACTTTTAGTCTTTTATTTATGCTCTCCAATTGTATAATTAACTTAGGAAAAAAATCTCCGTTTGGCAAGGAAGTTTGGGGCTATTTTAGCGATAAAAGACAAAATAGGCTATTTCAGCCACAACAAACAAATATCACTTTCAACTCATAATCATTACACTATTCTCTCACAAAAAAAGTCAAAAAAGCCAAAAGTCCTTCCCAAACCAAGCTTTTTAGCCCAGGCTAAAATAGTTAAAAAAGTCAAAAAGTCAAAAAACCAACCCACTTCCCAAACGGGTTGTTTGGTTTTCATTTTAGGCTAAATAATCATAAAAGGACAAAAAAAAGTTAAAAAATTACAAAAAGTCAAAAATCACAAAAGGATAAAAAAAAATTTATCATTCCAAAGCTAAAAAGTTAAAAAAGCCAATCAAAAATACCAAACGAACAAAAAAGTTTCAGGTTAAAAAAGTTTAAAAAGTCAATTAAAAAAGTCATTATCAAACGAAGGTTAAAATGTAATATAGTGAGCGAAAAAGGATAGTTGTAACAATAAGGCTTCGTTTGGTATTGATTTTTTGGGACTAAATTAGTTATAAAAAGACAAAATAGACTAAAAAATTAATAAAATAAAATATCACATTTAAATCATAATTATTTTATTTTTTTATCTCTCACAAACGTCAAAAAGTCAAAAAAATCAATCCAAAAAAACTTTTTAACCAAAATTAAAATAAATAAAAAGTAAAAAAATTAACTAAAAAAAAGTAATACGTCAAACGGCAGCTAAATTTGCTATGAACAAGAGATTGGGTAATGACAAAGGCTCTTGTTTTTATTATAATAAGGGGTTGTTTGGAATGTTTTAAATAAGTATATTTTTTGACTTTTTATGAAATATGAGTTGAGTTTAAAGTAATGTGATAGAGAGATGATGTGACTTAAATAATATGATGTGACTTAAATAGAATAGTGACTTAAATAGAATAGTGACTTTTTAACTTTTTAAATTTTTTTTAAAAATGTCAAACTTAACCTAAATTCATGGATGAAAAACTATTCTAGAAAAAGAAATATAAAGAAGCTTATTTATTTATTATTTTTTTTTGAGTCTTGACGAAAAAAGAATATATGTAATGATGAAACTTATTTTTTGCATCCGATAAGATAACTTGTTTTACTCTAAAATTTTATTTGATGCAGATAGCAAAAATGACTAATGACGTGATTTTATTTTGATAATTTATTTTTATACATTGATTTTTTGACTATCTTTTTTTTTTAATAATTATTTTAATTGATGATTTCTTTTATCCACACTGTGTAGTGAAAATACAAAAAGTAGAATCCTCTTTTATTTAAGGCCTCAAGTGAATACTTATGTTATATTTGATTGAGAGATTTAAAAAGAAATTTAGAAAGAGAAATAGAAATAGAAAAAATAGGTAAAATGTGAATAAAATATACTATTGTTGGCTATATATTTTGTACGGGCCAATCACAGTTCGACGCGTGGCAAAATAAGGACAATACGGGAAGACTATTCAAGTCTTCAATCGTAATCACACATGTGGCAGCTAGCATTGGTTTGTGTAGATTTGCGTAGCATTGAATCAGCAAAGAAATGCCAGTTGATGTGGCTTCAACAGTTATTCATATTCAAATTCAAAATCGAGAGGGAAACCTAACTGCAGAGATGGCATAGTAGAGCTAACTATAAGGCAACATGATCAGCAATCATGGAAGCATGATTCGACGGTTAGAAATACAGTTCGACAGTTGCCATTGAGAAATATAAATAGCAGAGAAGGCCCCAGAAAGCGCCCCAGACTCAGATCCAGAAAACCAGTTTATATCTACTTTACTTTATTTCCAGTTTTTACATTTCTTGTCCTTTATATTTCTGTACTTTAGATTCCTGTACTGCATTTCGTTCATAGGAATAGTTTCAAGTAGATTGTTGTTGTAAACCTCTACGAGGCTGAATTGGATCATTGTAAGTCTTTTGTTTTACTTAATGAAATACTGCAATTGTTCTTCATTTAATCATTGTCAGTTTATTCCTCCTAAGCAAAGTCACTAGTAAAAGTCCTCTTTATTGAGACTGAAAGAACTAAAACACAATCGTCTGATAATTGGTTGGCAATTAAATTTCTGTAAGGACTGATTGATCCTTACTGGCACGCTCAAAATTACTGCAATAACCTTCGAAAGCCGAAAAGTCAACATATATTTTTGGCACGCCCGGTGGAACCTGAATTAAAATGGCTAGACGTAGGAGACAAGGAGAAAATAAACGCTTGGAAGAAAGCGTGGAAGGAGAGGTAGAAATGCCTAATCTAGAGGAAAATGTGATGACACATCCTGTAGAGGCATCTGGTGTGTCGGAACCTATGGTCGAACAGACCAACACTTCGGAACAAATACCACATGTTCAAAGTATTGGACGAGGCCAAGGAATTAGACCGTCCACTGTTTCATCTACTCAGCCAATGAATCTATGGGGAAGCCTAGTAAATGCTATGGGACAACAGTTAATGAACACAATGGAAAGATGGCCAGCATCCTTTTTAGATCAAATGAATGCTCATCAACCAATTAATGCAAGGCATATAGAGGAAAATTTAAATGCCCCTCAGTAAAGATTGGCTAGAGATAAATAGCTTATACAGAGTAATGGGCATACTAACGGTCAAACTAATAACCAAAATCATGAAAGACCACCACCTTAGTCTTGGTATGAGCCTCTTTCGAGGCCTATGGCAAATCAAAATGCTTCATTACTTAACAGTGAAGCCATGCAAATTGGTTGATCTAGCCCAACACAGGATAATGGTGTAAGGATGGTTCCAAATCCCATATTCGAAGTCATACCTGGCACGAAGGGGTTCATTAATCCTTTGTTCGAATTTATACCCGGGGGGTTGGAAGGTTTTCTTACAACTGGAAGAGACACAACACCTGTTTCAGCACCTTTGGCAGGTCCTTTTGTAGGACAGGCTCAAAGGGGTCACCCATATCCCCAACAGCAGCCAGCACCACAGGAACAACTAGTCCCAAACATACCACCATATAGACCAAGAGGACCCCAGGCATAAGGTTGTCTACCAAATTCTGTGTTTGTTCCTCCAGTAGTGGTTCAACAAGCACAAAATATGGTCCCTAGGGACCAAATTGTTGATATTGTTAGAGAGATGTGTGGACCAATGGCTTGGCGGATTCAAACTCCTGTGTACAGGAAACCATACCCAAAATGGGTAGATAGGGTACATGAATACCCAAGAGGCTTCAGGATACCAGACTTTGCCCTTTTTTTTATGGGAATGGAAACCAGTCAACGGTTGAGCATATTGCTAGGTTCGCTGCTCAGTGCGGTGAATTTACCAATAACGACTACATGAAGTTAAGATTGTTCCCGAATTCTCTAACTGGGGCAGCCTTTGTATGGTATATCAACCTTATACTTGGCTCTATCCAAACTTGGCAACAAATGCAAGAGGCTATTCAGATCAATTCTTCCAACGAGTCAGAGGTTCATGGCAGACTGGCCAAGATTGTGTCAAAGCGCTGATGGAGGTTATTCAGTTTTTGGGCAGATTTAAAAGAGCACGAATAAATGTAGGATCATCTTACCAGAGCCTGAATTTATGAATTGCTCAAAATGTCTAGAGTTAGTTTCGATAAGAAGTTTTGACTTAACTGAGTTTAGAGACTTAGTGGAATTACTATAAGTGTCTAGGTATGAAGCCTTACTGAAGAAGAAAAGATCGAGTAATGCATCATGATAAGACGTATTATACGATATCCTAATTATGAGTTTGATCAGGCAGAGATGTAGGGAAAGAACCTGTGATCTGTAAAGCATTGATCATAAAGACACAACAATTGACCAGATTTAAAAGAAAAGACTTATAGGAAACACTCTTTCGATTTTAACAAAGACATATGACATTTTTGATCGTTTGCTTGCTGCAAACTTCCTGAAGTACCAAAAGGAGTACGAAATCCCGTCTCCAGAGTAACCTTAAAGGAAAAGTGTATTGGTAATGGCATAATTCTTGGTCTCACTCAACTAAAAACTGCATTATTTTTCGAGACAGGATCCGAGAGCAGATTCGAAAGGGAAGTCTAAAATTCCCAGCTAAAACAGAAAAGGCCATGGGGATTGACACTAATCCGTTCCTAGAAATTGGAGAAGTGGCAGCCAATGTTATTATGTCAAACTTCCAGAACTTGTCCCTGAAAGAATTAGAAGAAGTCAATGTGCAAATGCATGTTGCTAGTCAGACAATTGTCAAGAAAGACACTGGAAATCTACCAGCAATTGAACAAGGTTTCTCAAACTAGAGGGAAGATTTTGATGAAGAATGACGGGATGACGATTCTTTAGAAGCAGCTGTCATGCAAAGAATGTGTCCCAGATGCAGGCTAAGCTACAAGTGGTTGAAAGGACTTCCAATTGATGGGAAGCAATATCATAAGGATGTGCAGAGGCGTCCTAAACCAACCAGTGCTTATAACAAAAGGGCATATCCAATTGGTATGAGGTAACAACCATTAATGGTTGAGCCAACAGTCACTAGGATGCACTCCAAAGACAAGAGACTTCTACATGAATCTAGGCCACATAACTATTACAGAATGGAGGGCAATCATCTTGAAAGAAGATCTGAAAGTGGTTCAAGTTACGGGATCAAAGCCAGGGATTGGCATCCTAGACCAGTCTCACACAGGACAGAAGGTGGCCATCTTCATCGAAGGCCTGAATTAGGCCTAAAATAGGAAGTCAAGGCCAAGCAGTGGCCTTCATAGCCAGTTTCGAAGATGGATTCGAAGGACGAAAGTGACAGTTCAACAACTGGGCCAGTGGGTTCATGGGTACCTGGAGTCCCAGATTGGTTTGTCATGTAGAACAAACCCAGGGAGATGTCTACCCAAAGGAATGTCGTTGGAAACCAAGGTAGGATGGTTAAACCTCTTTTGGTGGTTCCAAACAATTGGGTGTTACTTAAGCACCCAAAAACAAAAGAACCAAATATGGTCCCGGTAATTTTTAGGTCTCAAATAAGGAAGATCCAACGAAGATACACTCAGTACCAGAAGGACCTGAAAGAAGGTGGAAAAAGCTCTTCATTGGTCCAGCCAAAAAGTCAAGCAGAAAAAGAAGAAAATTCAAAGTCAAATCATGATCCAAAGTCGACTCTTCAAGACAAAAAGAGTTACAGCAGAGAACAATTGGCCAAAGTTCACTCTAAGCTAAAAGCCAAAGAAAGGTCCAGTTTGGCAAGATTGGAAAAGGCTCTGATGGAAAGTGATAGTGAGATAAAGGAAGAAGTCGGCCTAGGCCAAAGGAAGGAAGTGGTTGAAGAAGAGATGTTTAAAGCCTTCATGGCTGAACAGACATTTTTGGTTGAAAAACCAGCAGAAACAGACCATTCGAAGAAAGCTATTGGTACTGATGTACCAGAATGCAGCATGGAAGATGCTTCTGAAGTAGTTGAACAAGTCGGCCAGGAAAGAAAGCAGGTACAACCAGTCGTCCAATTTGGCTCATTTACTCCATTGTCAGTGAATATGGTGCTCATATTACCACAGGAGTTTCAAGCTAAAGATGACAACCAAGGTCAGGAGATTGACCCAATCCCAGTTTCTAGTGAAGACTCACAAGTGAGTATGGTACAAGACGAATCCGAAGTGGCCACACCAATGGAAACTGAAGGTGAGACTGAGGAAGAGGTCAGTATTAACCTTTCATATCCTTTCGAATATCTTATAACGTCCATGACACAGCATGTCAAGCCTTTGTATATCAAGACCTTCTTTGACGGAGTACAGATGAATCGGGTATTGGTGGATAATGGGGCAGCAGTAATGTAACGATCCCATCACGTATAATGATTAGTACTTGATTAATTACGAGGATTTGAAATTTAATTGCCGAGTATTATAATTTAATTTGGAATTTATGAGGATTGTGGGATCTGACTCGTATATGATTCTATTAAAGAGTTATTTTGGAATTAGAAATTAAAGGTCCAAATGGCTTAAGGAAGTGAAGTTAAAAAGTTGAATCAATCTAATTTTAATTATGGGCCCATTTGGGAGTTTAATTAGATATTCGATTTAGCTTAGTGAAATTGAGATTCGGTTAATTATGTCATAATTGGAGTTGATTAAGTCATGAGGATTGAGGATTGTGGTTATTAGAAATTAAATTTAATTATGATGTGTCCAATTTGAATATGTAATTTATTGATGGAAATTTGAGTCTGATCAGGAATTGAAGGCCTAAATGATTTGGAAAACCAAAATTGATAATGATAATAAATTTAATTTAATATTTGGAGCTTGGGAGTCTGACTAAAAATCTGATTCGGATTGATAAAATTAAATATATTTAATTGGGCTCTAATGGAAGTCAATTGGACTAATTAAAATTATGTGGGATTTGAGATCAGTTATAATTAACAAATTTTGTGTTAATTAAATTTATTAAGATTAAGTGATGCTTAATTAAATTATTCCTCGACACAAATTGAATTATGGACTAAATTAGTATTGGGGGTGTAATGGGTGTGGCTGTATTGAGAAATCTGTGTATGTGTGTGTATGTGATGTATTGGAAATCATGTGTGTGTGGGTGTGCACGTGTCATGTTCTTGGGCAAGAAGTGAGGTGTGTGTGTGAGTGTATAATCTGGTGGGTTCAAACTTGTACTCAACCATGAGTAGGAAACACAAAATAAGGGTGAAAGAAAAGGAAAATGAATGCATTCATGTGTTTGTGCTGGACAAAACGGAGAGGTAGAGAGAGAGAGAAAGGGAGACCAACTCTACGTGCTGAAAGGGTGAAGGAAAGCAAGGGGAAGCTTGGAAAAGTAGAAAGTTGAAGAGAGACTCAAGGGATTGTGAAGAAACTCATCAATTGAAGGTTTTGGGTAAGAAATTAAAGCTCAAATCTTGTAGATAATTTATCTAGAGGTTGAAATTAAGAGGTAATTAGATTCAATTTCATACAATGGAAAATAAATTAGCAAGAAGATGAAGAAAATTGGAATTATGTTTATAGATTATGGAGATAAATTGGAAATTAATTAGTTAGAGTTTGGTTTCTATTATTCTTCACAAATTGAAAATCATCCTTGCATGCATGTTGGAATTTCAAGGTTTTAGATTTAATTCATGTGTAAAAGATTGATAAGTTTAAATTTGGGTTAGATATGAAGGAAATTAATAAAAATCTAATTAGAGCAATTGAAGAATGAAATTGTGATTTGATTTTGAATATAGAAAATTAGTTAGTTTTAATCCTAATTTCATACCTGCAAATACTTTTCTTAAGAGTCATATAACTTCAATTTCATGTAAATTAAAAGGAATTAGTAAAAGGGTGATGAAATTGAATTAGATTCAAAATTATAGAAGTTAATTTGAAATGGGTTACATGCATGTGGATTATTATGGAAAATAAACTAGAAATTAATTATTTTGAGTTAATTTTTGTAATCTTGCATGAGATTAAGTTCCATTGTTACATGCATGAGGGAATTCTATGAGTATTTGAATTTATATTTACATGCATCATTGATTTTGAAGAAATTGAGCCATTTCAGTTCATATTTTGAAGAGAAAAATGAAATGTTTTATGAACATCAAGTTTATGGAAAATTTAGAATTAATCATAATGTTAGATAAAGTTTTGATTTTATAATTAGATTTTTAACCCATGCATGTAATGTAATTTAAGATTTTATTTAAATCAAACATATTTTGGAATATCTATGGTTATGAATTAAGTTGAGGTTACAAATTAAGTCAAGTTTAAGATTATGGAGATTAATTTAGAAATTAATCACTTTGGGTTTGAAATTTGACTTGATGTGGAGGAAATGAGTTAAAACTAAAATTGGACAATTTGAGCAGGATTTTGAATAAATAACTTCTAATTGAGAGTGTTTACTACATTGGCTCTCCATATTTGTGTACCAAAAATACATGTTTTGAGACTTTGAATATCGAATCTGAACTTCAATTACAATTCTGAAAATTCCAGAATTTACACTGTCCGCTCGAGCGAGGAAAGTCTCGTTCGAGCGTGAAAATCGAGCTCCCAGCAGTTTTTCAAATTTTGCAGTCCGCTCGAGCGACCAAAGTGGCGCTCGAGCGGAGACCCATTTTCAGCATATTTTGGAAAGGGCAATGCTACATCCCCCTAAAATAACCCCCCCTAATCCCCCTAATTTCCATATCAAGTAAAAAAAAAAAAGAAAAAAAGAAAACAGTTACCCAAAATGGAAATTAGGGGGATTAGGGGGGGTTATTTTAGGGATCCAAATCATTTCCCTTTTGGAAAATTGCATTTAGTTTACATTTTTTATTCTCATCTCTTTCCAAGGCATCCTAGACATGATTTTTGACCCAATAAAGACTAATAAGCTACCAATCAACATAGATTAGTTAGTTGAAGAATGAATCATTGATCTAGTGGTAATTATTTAAGAAGCCAAGTAAAAGATCAATCTATTTGGAAAAGAAAGGCTTACTACTGGAAGAATATGTGAAATAAGAACCCAGTTTATTTGAATGAGAAAGAATAAGCATAGTAGAACTTCGGACTGTTTAGACGGAAAAAGACTAGGAAAGTCAAGTTTGATCAAGAGAGTAATATTGTATTTCAATGTGTATATGTTATGTGCTTGTGTAGGTCACGTGCCATTGTTTGCCTGATTTATCTGATATGTCCAGTCCGTCTGATTTGCTTCTACGGCTATCTGTGAGTAATAACTTAGTAAAGTTATGTGCAACTGTATTTATTTTCTGTGTGATAAAATGAGATCTGTTTTCTGAAATGATATGTTCTGTTCAATGAATGATTGTCCAATTTCTAATATCTATTCATGACATCCTTAGCATCATATGATATCTGTTAGCTGTTACCCGGTATCGGAGGTTCCTTTATGGAACTTAATCTGTCAGCACTCTGTTACCCGTACCAGAGGCCCCGTCATGGGGCTCAGCTTCTGTTTTGTTACCCGGATCCGGAGGTTCCTTTATAGAACTGGTTATTCGTAACCTCACGTGTATACGTTCTGTTCTGTTCTGTTAATGCTAATGGATGTATCACGTATGCTTAAGCATGACTTATGATTTTCTGTATATGATCTGGACAAATTATGAATTTGATACGAAACGGAATTTTGAATTCTGAATCTGTGCGGACTCATTCATTAAAACCCTTTACTCTGTTATTATTCACCAGGCTCTAGCTCACTGTATTATTTATGTATATAGGTGATCAGGCGCGTGACCAGGCTTAGAGGTATCTACCTAGAATCTGTTTTTGTCAGCCAACCTATGTGCCTCCCGTGGAGGTTCTGGATATGTCAAGTGATTATTGCTATGCAATTTAAAGTTTAAGTTTTGTTTTCGTGTTTGGTTGAACAAGTCTTATGTATTTTGTAAATAGGGCTAAACCCCTTTTTGTCTAAATCTGTATATGTTTGACGACTTAAAGATAATGTGTATATGTATATAAAAAGATTAAATTTTTTCTGTCTTATATAAGTCTGCACAGCTCAATGGACGTTGTATATTGTTATTTGCTTTCGCTAGCCCCTAATTCAAGTGATTATTGCTATGCGATTTAAAGTTTAAGTTTTGTTTTCGTGTTTGGTTGAACAAGTCTTATGTATTTTGTAAATAGGGCTAAACCCCTTTTTGTCTAAATCTGTATATGTTTGACGACTTAAAGATAATGTGTATATGTATATAAAAAGATTAAATTTTTTTTGTCTCATATAAGTCTGCACAGCTCAATGGACATTGTATATTGTTATTTGCTTTCGCTAGCCCCTAATATTATGTTAATTTGTCTCAGAGGCCTTCGGTAATCCCAATATTACTGGCCGGTTACGATGCTAAACCTATAGGGACGGGTTTGGGTCGTGACAGAGTGGTATCAAAGCACGAGTTAATATCTCACACACGTGTCCATTGAGCATTAGAATATCTACAACGGATTTAAGTTTCATGCATCTAGTAAGTTAGTAAGAGGTTGTGCATCAAGAATATGCATATACGTTTGTGTAATACGTTTAGGTATTGAAACTAAGAATTATGAGCTATTATGGAATTGTGATGATTATAAGGAAACTGAAATGCGTTGAATCAGTTTAGCAATGAGGCTGAAAGCTAAGGATTATGGTGACATCTTTGAAATTTCTACTATTATAAGGAAATCAGAATATTTGGCTAGTACATTGGTGAGAATAAGTATGTTGATTTGTGGAAACAGAGTATTATGCAGAGTTAGAATCTTTGATGAAATTCATGGAAACTATATGGGTTATATGTTAAATTGGACTATGAGAATATTTGAAAATTGGGGAATTTGATGATCAATGAAATATGTGGAACTATGGTAATTGAGGCCGAGAAAAGTCATTTGATATGTAAGATAGTACATTTTGGTGGGAACCTATTATGTAAGATGTTAAACCGTAGAGTCTCATGCCTTTATAGAATGACCTTGACGGTCTGATTAGAATCACGTTTGGCCAGCGTTGTCATGGAAACTATATGGGTTATATGTTAAATTGGACTATGAGAATATTTGAAAATTGGGGAATTTGATGATCAATGAAATATGTGGAACTATGGTAATTGAGGACGAGAAAAGTCATTTGATATGTAAGATAGTACATTTTGGTGGGAACCTATTATGTAAAATGTTAAACCGTAGAGTCTCACGCCTTTATAGAATGACCTTGACGGTCTGATTGGAATCACGTTTGGCCAGCGTTGCTTCGAATCAGAAATTCTTGGTAAATTCCATGGGGATGAATAGGTTATCCTACCAGTGTCCTTATATGCCTATATATGTATGTCTACTTGTATATGATGTGTGCTTTGTGTTATAATTTAAGTCAATTAATTAACCCAAGTGTTATCAACCAACTTCTTATTCTCTTCCATCATTAGGAGAAGATAGTGAAAAAGTGTGAATGGAGTGGGAATTGAGTCTTTATCAGAGTGATTGGATAAAGTAGAAGAAGTACTAGAGAACGTAGTGAAAGTTGTGAATCCTATCATACATGGCAAGATCGAAAGGAAAGGTTAAGTTTGGAGGTAAAAAGTAAATCAAAGAAGAAAACTAAGAATTTTGTGGTAAGAAAGACGAGTAATTCTAGGCAAGGTTGTAAGAGAAGTAAGTTATTTTAGTATGTCAATATGTCACAAGATTCATCGGGGACTGTGTCATCGAATTACTGGAATGTGAGAAGTTGGGGCATCAAATAAAAGACTATCCCAAACCTAAGAGAAAGTTCAAATAATTTAATTAGTTAAGGATAGTACTTAAGTATAAGTAGGACTGCTTGAAGTTAACAGTTTATGTGTGAGTGGTATTTTTTTTTAATAAAGCTATGTTATAATATTTTGATAAAGCTTTGCTTTGCTTTGTTTCGGAGAAGTATTTGATCAAGCTTGAAGATGATCCATTAGTTCTGTATCAAGTATTAGCTTTCTTTTGATGACATTCTTGAAAGGTCCCTTCGTGCTAGTGGACGTTAAGCTTATGTAGCACTCTTGTTGAGATATCTCTCTGCCATCGACGGTCATGTACGGATGGTACCACCGACGGTCTTGTACGGGTGGGTTATGATTTGCCACCGACGGCTTTCCGGGTGAATTGTCTAACCGATTTCGAGTCGGCCACCGACAGTCATGAACGGGTGTGCTTCGATTCCGGGGCGGTTATTCCTTTGTTTTGTCGGGAATGTCATCTTTGTATTAGGTTGATGTCAGTAAGCATCCCTAGAAGTTTTGAAAGATCTTGATTAATGAACTCGATTCATCCCATATTTTGTTACAAACTATGTTATGTATTATTTGATAAAGATGGAACCCATTCATTGGACTATTTAGAACTCAACCTGAAATTGCATAGAAATGATTAAAACATCGCTAAGACTTGAGCTAAATAAAAGACCAAACGATTTAAGCCAATAAAAATTTTTCTACTTGATGACTGAATAAGTAACACTTAATTTACCGGAATCATATTGTTTGGAACCTTTAAAAATATTGAAAGTGATCGATTATGATATGTTGAATTACGAATCCGAAAGAATTATTCCCCCTCAAAAAAAAAATTTTGAGAGACGTAATGGGAAATAAGAGAATAAATTTCTTTAGAATGACAAACATATATTTCTTAAAGAACATTTGGGAACATAAGAATTTCGGTCTGCTAATTCTTATGGTTTGAGAAAGCTTAAAATTTAACCCTAAGATACCATGTGTCAAGTTAACAAAATCAATACATATATATGTATAAGTATGAAGACAATGTAATTTGAATTACTTATGTAAATGTAACCTTAAGTAGATAAGAATGCTAATAAGGAAGTTAGTAAGTTCTCAGATACAAGACCCCTTGGAAGAAGTGGACTTAGGGAAAGGTTCCATACAGCAGCCCACCTATATAAGTGCTTGTTTGAATGCTATTGACAGGGACCAGTTGTTGGTGGTCTTAAAGAGATACAAAGACTGTTTTGCATGGTCTTATAATGAACTACCAGAATTTGATAGATCATTAGTAGAGCATAGGCTCCCTATGAGGCCTAATTTCAAGCCATACAAGCAAAAACCAAGAAGAGTGAGCCCTGAGGTGATTCAGAAGGTCAAGGAAGAAATTCTTAGGTTCCTCAAGGCAGGCTTTATTAGGACAGCCAGGTACGTTGAATGGCTATCCAATATTGTACATATAGTTAAGAAGAATGCTAAAATGAAGGTATGCATCGATTTCAGAAACTTGAATTTCGCAACCCCAAAAGATGAGTATCCTATGCCTATAGTGGATTTGTTGGTAGACAGTTCAACAGGGCATCAAGTTTTATCAATGATGGATGGACATTCTGATTATAACCAAATCTGTATTGCAGAGGAGGATATCCATAAGACAACATTCAGATGTCCTAGGAATATTGACACCTTCGAATGGGTTAAAATGCCATTTGGTTTGAAGAATGTTGGGGCTACATATCAAAGGGCTATGAACACTATTTTTCATGACCTCATTGGAGGATATTTAGAGTGTTATATTGATGATATTGTAGTAAAGTCCCAATCCATGAAAGAACATTTGTTTCACTTGGAGGCAGCCTTTGAAAGAATGAGAATGTTCAAGTTGAAACTTAATCCTCTCAATGTGCTGGCGTATCAGCTGGAAACTTCTTTGGCTATGTAGTACATAAGAAGGGAATACAGATTGATCAGAATAAAACCAAAGCTATCATTGACGCTAGACCTCCGTTAAGTAAGAAAGAATTACAAAAATTCCTTGGACAAGTTAATTTTCTTCGAAGATTCATTTCTAATATTGTAGGTAAAACTAAAGTTTTTTCTTCCTTATTAAGGCTGAAGGATAAAGAGGAGTTTGTGTGGACAACAGAGTATCAAACTACTTTCGAAGGAATCAAAGCCTACTTGGCCAACCCTCCAGTGCTGATGCCACCAAGGGTGATAAGCCCTTGAAGTTGTACATAGCTGCAGCAGAGGATTCGTTGGGAGGTTTCTTAGCCCAAGACAATGAAGAAGTGTGACGCCCCGAATCTACACTATTGGTTGCAGTCAAGGGAGAGTCACTAATGAGTCCTATGGTCAATAACTAAGTACGATCCCAGATCGCCGGAGGAGTCAAATTAGTCTCCCTTCTAAGTCCAACTTTCTTAGGTAGCGCGCTACCCTTTTGACAGATCTTAAAAGGTATTGACACAAGGTCTCATAAGCAATGATAAGGTTCATACATATATATATAGATATAAGCACATAATAACCACGAATATCCTTAATTTCAAAAGCTTGTTCCATAACATTACATCCCAAAAGAAAATTTAAATCTTCATATGAGCCTTACAAAATATCAAAAGGGAAATTTCTAATTTTTCTAAGAAAAGTCTTCGAAGGTTTCCGGCTCCTCGTCTCCAGCTATAAGCTCCTCTTCGGCACCTGGTATGATACACCGTGAGCTTTGAATGCCCAGTAAACACACACACACCCCGTCCCTTTTTCCCCAGTCCAATACACAATCATAATATGACAGCAAGTAGTAAAGCATGATACTCAACTAAATAAATAAATGGTCACAAGGTTAGACGTTAGTAAACTAGAAATCCCCCAAAGAGATTTCATCCTCCCAATCGCAAGAATCAGACGCAGATTTTTCGGTATGCCCCCTCTTTTGCTGCTTTGTTGCAATGCTTCAGCTTCACTTTCGATCGGCTAATAGTCTTCAATACTTGGTATGAAACGCCATAAGCTTGGAATGCCTAATAAACGCGCACACACTCTGTCTTTTTTTCCTAATCCAATACACAATCACAATTTATAATAAACGATGAAGCATGATATCTAAGTCAATAAATAAAGGGGTCATAAAATTAGACGTTAGTAAATTAGAAATCCCCCAAAGAGATTTCATCCTCCCAATCCCAAGAATCGGACGCAGATTATTCGGTATGCCCCCTCTTTTGCTGCTTTGTTGCAGACCTAACCTCAGATGCCTACCAATGGTTATGTACCGTGTAGCACCAACCGCAGGGCCTCAAAAGAGACGGTAAAATAGGGCCTTGCCCAAATCCCTCTTCACACCAAACCACCTAGGGTCCGAATACAACCGCTCCGTTCAAGGGTTCTGAAACCATTTGCGCAAGAATTTAGCTTCCAAATAGGGAACGCATCCCAACAATCCATACATCACATATTATCACCCTTTCATTACTCAAGTGATCGAAAACCCAATACCATTCCAATTAAGTTTCCGTGGAGTTAAATGTTTTAAATCAAGGTTAGACTAACTTAACAAGATAATAATATCCACATAAGCATGCATCATTAAGATGAAGAAGATAAAGAACATAACCATAACACATACAATATCATGCCAAGATATGATCATAAGCTAATAAGCATTTTCATGAACACAGGAGCATAAAACACCCATGCACAACAGAATTTCTAGATTCAATATCACATAAGGATTAGAATGAAAAGGGCTATTTTAGATTTTTACCGGACTCGGCCTTCCTATAGCTTGTAGAGCATTTAATCTAGTTTCCAGAACATATTTCAGAAATGGGATTGCTTTTTTAGATTTTTAGTTATTTAAGAAACACTCTAGCGCTGTCCAGATTCGTCGACCGTTACGAAAATTTGATTTTCTTACAAACCGCTCACTTTTTTTCAATGAAAACAATTTTATTTGAAAGCTAACTCCTTAAGGAAGATTTTGACATAAAATAGAGGTCCAGAGTAATTTCTAAATTTTTCTAGAAATTTTGAAAGTTGGCTGGGAAAACAGATTCTAAGGCACAATACCCAAAACAAGAAGATTTGTGAGAAAAGAGATCCACTACGGAAAAAATTTCATTTCTTTTGTGATGAAAACATGCTAACTGACATATATTAAACTCAAAAAATTTGCTTGAAGGTGTGCCTTTGGAAAGTTTGAGAGATTGGCATGAAAAAGATAGTTTTGTACCGAAATGAGGGAAACTACAAGAGAGGTCGAATCATGGCTCAACTCTTATCATTTTTAACATAAGGAAATCATTAATAACACATCTGAAAACAAGGTTTAGAACCCTTAAGAGCATGAATTTGAAAAAAGGAAAATGAAAGAGAGAGTTGTGTTGTGGCTTACTTGCTACGCTTGAACAAGATTGCTCTCCTCTTCCTTTCTCTCCCTCTCCCTCTCAAGACTTCTCCCTTGCTCTCATTTCTCTCCTCTAGGCTGAATGTGTGTGAGTGTGTGTTGTTTGTGTATGCCATGCTAGGGGGTGGTGGTATTTATAGGCAATTTTGGTGTAAAAAGACATAAAGGCCCACTAGTTGGAATTTGATAGAAAATTTTGGATTTACTTGGAGTCTAATGGAATAGGGAATGATTAGGGAACTTAATCATGTAATTAGACAATATCTAGTTGGCCTCTAGTTGGAATAAAACTAGTGTTGGGAACAAAACCCTAGATTTAGGGGTACTAGGTGTTAGGGTTTCTAGAATATCATGATTACAATTTTTGAAAATAGGCCCCTCACATTTTCCTAGGGTGGCCGGCCATGGGGAAGGGAAATGGAGAATTTTTTTATTCAATTTAGGTACTATGGACACATTCCCCAAAGAGATCTCAAATTGATTGATGATACCTATAGTATAAAAGTACATGTACTAGTTTTTGGGTAATTCTTGAATTTAAATAAAGAAGTGAGGGTTTGGAATTAAAATCATGTATTGGAACCTTACTTATGTAGAATTAAATTAAATTAGGCTAAGAACCTAATTCGGCTAGGATATTCCTGCTTCGATAAAATAAAAAAAAAAACTAACCGACAAGATTCGAAATAATTCAATGAACTGAGGGGCTTTAAGGAAATAATTCAAACATTAGGGTTTTAAAGAGAATACATTTTTCAGGAGCTTCACAAGAAGGCAAGGAGCAAGCTGTTTATTACCTTAGTAGGTTTTTAAATTCTTGTGAATGTAAATACTCAGCTGTAGAAAAGTTGTGCCTTACATTGTATTTCATTGCAATGAAATTAAGATACTATCTTTTGCCTACAGTTGTCTTGGTAATTACAACCACAGATTTGGTTAAGTATAAGTTATCTAGACCCATGTTGAGGGGGAGAATTGGCAAATGAATACTAGCCTTATCAGAATTTCATTTAGAATATGTTCCCCAAAAGGCAGTAAAAGGACAAGTTTTAGCTAATTTTTTGGCAGACCATCCATCTCAAACAAAAAGCCAACTTTGGTGTAGGTGGTGCGGGTGCCTCACAGGGAGATTCTCATCAAAAGGTCTAAGCTTTAAACCCTCTTAGGAGCAAACAGCAACAACAAAAGAAAAGAAAGCTTTTACTTGATCCTGAAGAGAAGGCATCTGTGGTTTATGCAGCAGCAGAAGAAGAAAAAGCAAAAAAAGAAGAGGTAGAACAAGAGCAAGAGATACCTTTAAAAAGAAGGAAGAAAATAACTGTATCTCTTGCTGAATTTATTAGGGATCCCATCCACGAAGCATCTGCTAAGGCAGTGCAAGCAGAGCACTCCAAAGAACTTATTGTGTTTCAAAGGGTTGAGAAGAGGAGACAATAGCAAATGCTCAGGGATGAAGCTGTTGCCGCTGATGCACTCCAAAAAGAAATTGCAAGAAGACAACAAGCTACTGGACACTACACTCTTCGTAGTTCTCCAATCATAGCCACTACCTTCGAAACCAGTAAGTTCCCTCGCACTTCTATACATCTTTCTCAAGTTTTCAATACGGAGGCTTGACATTCTATATTTCTTCTTTTGCAGCAACAATTACTTTGCCTATTCTTTCAATAAGGATTCCCTCAGTTTCAGTTGAAATTGAACAGCCTCAAAACGTGGAACCCATTCAAACAATACTCTCACTTTTTGGCCCTATATTTTCCATACCCTTCTTGAAGCCAAGTATTCCTGTATCTCTTTCTGTTGGCTTAACTCCATACCTCCCTCATTTGTCTTTTGATTTTACTCAATTTGATTCTCTTTCGAGCCTTGCTTCCCCTCCCCCTCCTAAGGAAATTCCAACTGTCACTTCATCTTTGATGGTAGCTGATTCCTGTAGAGAAGGTACTGGTAGCTCTCCCATCCATCATCCATTATCTTTACCTAGCTCCAGTTCTTTTTCTCTTAACTAACTGGTAGCCAAAACTATAGAGACTGCTAAGGATATTCCACATTTTTCTCCTATTCCTATGCAGTCATTTCTTCCTTCTACCAGGGCTCTTTCTGCACCTTCCATGTCAATGGATGAGGTGGATATCTTTGAGGCTAGACTAGCTAGTATTTTTAACATACCTTCCACCTCTCCAATGACTAGTAATGAGACTGAGCCATTAGTTCTAGCTGATTCTCTTCTAGAAATTTTTGAGAGCTCTTCCTCCGATAGTAAGACTTCCTTGTCTTCGATAGACTTGGACAGCTGTCTGGAGCTGCTGACAACCTTTTCGAGGATTCTTTTTGAAGCCTTACAAAGACCTACAATCAATGGCTACATGTACTTGACTCTTTATGAAATAAATTCTTATTTATCATTGAAGTGTTCTCATGTTCTTTTATTCAGCACTTTTCTATTCCTTGTGTTTCCCACAGGGTTGGATAATAAGGCTTCAAATATCTACCATTAATCTTTTTGGGATATACATATCCATTCAAATTTCTCAAATGGTATGCTCCAAAAGACAGGACTCTATAAACTTGATATGGTCCTTCCCAGTTAGGTGACCATTTGCCAAACTTATGGCTTTTAATCCCTATTGGGAGTATTGTCTTCCATACCAAATCACCTTCATCAAAGCCAATGTGCTTGACTTTCTTATTATAGTTTTTGGCTGCTTTCTTCTTTTGGAAGAGAATGCTATTTAATGCCAGGATTCTAGCTTCATATATACTTTCTAATTCCAAGCACATACTCTGATGGTATTGCTCAAGGTCTAACTGATCCTGGCATCTTATCCTCAAGGACTTAACATTGATTTCCATAGGTAACACTACATCATGCCCATATACTAAGGCATAAGGAGTGATTCCTGTGCTTGATTTTGGTGAAGTCCTATAAGCCTACAATACATCCAATAGTAAGTTATGTCAATCCCTAGGATTATTTTCACAACTTTCTGAATTCCTTTTTTCAAAGACTTATTGGATGATTCTGCTTGACCATTGGCTTGTGCATAATAGGGGTAGAATTCACAAGACTAATTCCAAACTCTGCTGCAAAAGACTTCACCATTTTCCCGTCAAATACAGTCCCATTATCAACAGTTATAGTCTGTGGGATACCAAATTCGTGGATCAAATCTTTAATGAATCCAATGACTTCAGTCTGGTCCATAGCTTTATATGGTTTAGCCTCGACCCACTTAGTGAAGTAATCTGTGGCCACTAAGATGAAACAATGATACTTCGAAGAGGGTGTGTGTATTTTTCCTATCATATCCATAGCCCATCCTCTAAATGGCCAAAGCTTCACAACCACATGCAGATCAGTTATGGGTACATGCCTTATTGTGCCATGTTTTTGGCATACCTAGCAACCTCTAGCATATTCTATGCAGTCCTTAAGGATAGTTGGCCAATAGTAGGAATGTCTTCGAAGTAGTCATCTCATCTTCACATCAGGCTGATGAGCACCGCAGATGCCTTCATGAACCTCAACCATGGCTGTCAGTGCTTCCCTTGGACCTAGACATTCTAATAATAAACCATCTGCGCCCCTTTTGTAGAGAGCATTACCATATATTATGTACTGCATAGCTTGCAATTTGATTTTCCTGCTGGCTTTCAAAGATGGACCAGCTAGATACTGCATTATTGGATGCCTCCAATCTTGTTCTTGTAAATCATTATGATTAACTTCCAGGACCACATCTCTTTTATTTAAGGGTGGTATTACTTTCTGATATGTTGTTTGGTTTATGTTCCCTTGAGTATTATCCCTTCTCTTGAAATTCGAAGCTTCCTGAGCCACATCATTAGCTCTATTATTCAAGAATCTTGGGATATAAGTTACATTTGTTATATGAAACTGAGAAAGTAAATGTAATGCAACCACATAGTATGGCAATATGCTCACACTTTGACATTTGAAAGTCTCTTTCACTTGGTTAACTACCAATTGAGAATCCCCAAATATATCAACTGCATGAGCCTGTAATCCAGTAAGTATTTCAAATCCCATTATTAAGGCTTCATATTCAGCTTGATTATTGGAACAAGTAATTTCATCTACTCTGAAACTATGTGTGGTTTCTACTCCTTGTGGTGACTTAATTACTATACCAATTCTAGTTAAACCATTGGCTTTTGACCCATCGAACCACATTTGCCATGGTTCAACACTAGTCATACCAAGTTCCATTAAGATATAAGTAGGGGTAAGAACTTTATAAAGGAGAAGAAGAGAAAAGAAACAAGGATACATACCTTTCTTCGAGGCAGCTCGAGTAACTCTAGGAGGAGTTGAGGCAGTATAAATAGATTGTGTGGTGGCAGGCACAAGAACTGAAGTGGTAGGAGCAGTGGAAGAGGTGACAACTCCAGCTCCTTTGGGCTTGGCTTGGGGCACATCCAATACCATTAGTAGGTCTTGAGGAGGAATGGCTAAGCGTACTCCATGTTGGCCATCCACCAGTTTCGACATCTCTTCAATATGTTACTTTGAGGGATGAAAGGAAAATACTCAAAGTCAATAAAGTCTTGGATAAATTTAGAATTTACTTCTTCTAATCTGGATCTTCGAACCTTCAAGTCCCTGCTGGTAAGGCTTAAATTGGTCTGACTGCAGAAAGGTATTGGGACCCCTTGTGAGAAACCAAATTGCCTAGCAAATTGGGCGGGGCAATAGGGCTCAGCAATGCATTTGTAGGCTCTAGGGTTCAAAGTCCCAAGAAACAACTTTCTAAGGATCAGAATAGAGGCCCATATATTCTTGTGTTGAGGTGAAAAGTAGAGCCTATCACTCAGAAAGGTCCTTAACCAAGATGAGCCAATATTGGTGAGTTTGAAAGAACGAAAGCTGTGAGAAGGAAGGGAAGCTGGGAGTTGGTGGAAGAAAGAGAAATAAAAAGCAAAGGTAGAAGGATAGAGTGAAGCGTTGGCTAGCCTCATGCCATGAGTAGTAAGGTTTGGCTCAAAAAATTTAAGGCATTTAGATTGTAGCTCAGTACAATATGCAAAAAGCCAAAGCTGAAGTATCCAAAATGGACCCCCTTGATTGGCTTCCAAGGGTTTCTCACAAAAAAAGGGGAACAAGTTCGATATACATGACCTAAAACATACGGAGCTAAGGCTACCTTTTTTTGTAAGACAAGGGCTTTGGCAAGAGGAGCGAATTCAGGTATGATCCTCTAAGAAGAGGTGCAGAAAAGGAATTTGCAAAGCCAATATAATATGAAAGAAAAGAATTCCCTGTCAGTCACAGGACCCTCTCTTCTATTCTCAGCCTTGACAAAGTCACTATAGGATGAGTTAAGAGAGGGGAGGGAAAAAGAGGCTTGTATGTCAAGACAATCTGGACCAATGGGGGTTCCAGTAGGGGACAATCCTAACAAATAACAGATATCAAGAACAGTAGGGGCCATCATTCCACATCTGAATTGAAAGAAATTAAAAGCGGAATTTCAAAAGCAAAGGGCAGCAGGTATTAAGAAAGGGTCCTCTAGAATAGTGAACCTGGATAATTGGAGAGCGTCGAAAAGACAGAGCTCTTGAAGGTCCAGAGTCCTATCAGGGACAACTCGATCATACCATTCTTACCACTCTGTTCTCACCGTGGGCCAGCAGTGATGGGGACGGTTCATTCTCCAGCTTCCCCAGTCAAGGCCACCTTCGTTAAGGAGTCAATGGTCTTCTAGACGTGGATATAAGGCTGAAAGCTCAATAGGAATCTCCCTGAAGATGGGCCCAAACACATAATTTTGCTGCTCATGATGGCAAGGAATAAAGATGCGTCCGTCAATGGCGCTTTTCTCACCAGCCTTATACTTCTCACATTCTATGTCAATAATCCTTTCAAGGTTACAGACAGGCTCGCACGCTCTACGACTGGTATTTTCAATGAAGAAGAAGCCATTGATAGAAAGCTTTCTCAAAGGACGAAGTTGGGAAAGAGAGTAGAGAGTAGAGAGAAGTGGACGGTCGGTAGAGATACAGGGCTTGTGCGATAAACAAATAGGTGAATTCCGAGCACAAAATAAAAGGGTTTTTTAAACTTTAGTGTCTGAAAATATACCCGGTCGTTTGACACGGACGGAATTCACAAAAAGTACTAAAAATATGGATGCGAAAGGTTTCCCTCAATGTTGATAGTTTCGGAGGGAAACATATCTCAAATACTGATATCAGCTTTGAAATAAAATATTTGGTTTCGAAGCCAAATTTTGGCGTCGAGATCTGATAACAAATAGCTTCGAAGGCAAGGAGTCGACTTTGAAGCACATTTTATACCTAAGGATGGAAGAATATTCAAGTATTCGTCCGCTTCAAAAGGATTGAGAGCCTGTTTCAGGGTTTGTCAATGACAATAAAATTCTTCGAAGCAAAATTTGAAATGTTTTAGAGTTAGAAATTGTTGTTCTAAGTGCCAGAACCAATAGTTGGTTTGATGACACAAAGAATAAATTACTTTTTCTAGAATAGAACAGTGCGGTTCTTAAAAAAGGTTTCCATATTTTGGAAAATGTAGATTGTTTGGTTTAAACAAAATTAGTTGATTTGAAATCACTTGATTGTATTAACCATATGTTGGAGAACTGGATATGATCAAATCGAGGTTCGAAGGGTAGAATTGATAAATTCGAAGCTCTGATTCTAAAAGGAGACTAGCGAAAGTTGTTAATTACACTCCATAAGTTGGAAAAATTCAAATTGGATTTTCAGTATTTCATCAGGTATGATCGAATTGAGATTCAAAGGATGAAATTGGTGGTTTTGAAGCCCTAAGCTTGTTTGACTTTCCCAAATGGGGTAAAATCAGACCATACCAAATAAAAAAAAAAAATTTCTCCGCTTTGTTAAGATAAGTATGATTACATCAGAAGCCTTGCCTAGGCACATATTCAAGTTCATAAAAGTAAGGAATAGAATAAATAACAAGATCATGGAACTTGTTCCAGCTATGGTTAATAAGCTTCTGTTCTTTCTTTATTCTGTCTTCTATCTTCTCCAGGCTAGGATGCTGAAGTTGATATGCTCTTACTTGGTAAAAAAGTTTTTCAACTTTTATTTCGAACTCTGTCTCTTTCAGCCCTTGTTCAGTCTCGTCCATATCCAGGTCATCCCAGTATGCAGAATCTTTATTCTTGAAATCATCGTATTCATCAATAAGGTTCTCTACTTCATATCAGGTATGAACTCGATTGGCTGAAATGTGATCCAAGGATTGAGTAATGGCAACAAAATTGTGATGCCAATGAAGGAGTAGTGGGAGTTGGTCCAAGAATATTTGAAGTTCTGCTTGAGTGATGGGGTTGAGAATATGACCCCGGGTCATAATATCACAAGCCCATCGAAAGTTCTTGAGAGGAACATCGTCCTCAAGAACATTGAAGGGTAAATGGGAAAAGGCCGCAAGTAGAAGTTGGGCTTGCTTTCGTTGATCTTTAGTAGGAGGAGATGGAGGGTGATAGGAAGGGAGGAACTGGTCCTCAGAGAGAGTATGCCTCAATTCCTCCATCCAGTGAGGGTCATGTGGAAAAGGAGGTGCATGAGTTTCTATCTCAAAAGTAGGGGGAAATCAGGGGCTATTGATGATGTCAAGCCAGTCAAAAGAGCAAAGTTTAGCCTTTTGAGCTAAGAATGAAGGGTTATACCCTTGTGCCTCTTCTGGACGAGGAGTGGCATGTACTATTTTCGTAGGCATGGAAGATGTGTACCACGCTACGAGTAGGTTGTCTTCCAAACAACGTCGGTGGTCGATGGGCACGTAGGGATAAACCACCGAACTCCGAGCATCATAAGGGAATTCTAGAGGATCAATGAACTCGACAAAATAATGGTTAACTCGCTCTCTTAATTCCGGCCAGTTTCTCCAATCAGAAGCCCCAGAAGAGGAAGAAGTTGCAGCTTTATCCCACCCAGAAGGCTTTGGGTTAGAAGAAGAGCTTCCAATGTCTATATTTGCAAATTTCTGAATCAAAGGATTGTGGATAATATGTTTGTAATCCAGAGGTTGATAATTTGCAAAAGCTTCCATGACTTGAATATAGAAAGGTGGGTAAAGGTGGCTAATCAATGCATGAAGATTCTTTCGAGGACAAACGGTATTATCAAACAACTCTTCATATGCTTGATCGAGATAAGAAAAAGTCTGTTTAGCCATGAGAACTGAATTGGTCTTTTTGAATACTAAGATAGTGAGCATGTTCAAGGAGTTAATGCAAATGTTCATCAATGAATGACGGTTGTGTTTCTAAAAATGCAAAACCTATGCACGTTCTAAGATGTGGGAAAATGCCTTGATCCACTAATATCACCAAGTATTGGTTATGTTAGTGCGGGGGGTAATGTTGGCTATATATTTTGTACGGGCCAATCACAATTCGACGCGTGGCAAAATAAGGGCAATACGGGAAGACTATTCAAGTCTTCAATCGTAATCACACACGTGGCAATTAGTATTGGTTTGTATAGATCTGCGTAGCACTGAATCAGCAAAGAAATACAAGTTGACGTGGTTTCAATGGTTATTCATATTCAAATTCAAAATCGAGAGGAAAACCTAACTGCAAAGATGGCATAGTGGAGCAAACTATAAGGCAACATGATCAGCAATCATGGAAACATGATTCGATGGTTAGAAATGCAGTTCGGCAGTTGCTATTGAGAAATATAAATAGCAGAGAAGGCCCCAGAAAGCGCCCCAAACTCAGATCCAGAAAATCAGTTTATATCTACTTTACTTTATTTCCAGTTTTTACATTTTTTGTCCTTTATATTTCTGTACTTCAGATTCCTGTACTGTATTTCGTTCATAGGAGTAGTTTCAAGTAGATTGTTGCTGTAAACCTCTACTGGACTGAATTGGATCATTGTAAGTCTTTCGTTTTACTTAATGAAATACTGCAATTGTTCTTCATTTAATCATTGTCAGTTTATTCCTCCTAAGCAAAGCTACTAGTAAAAGTTCTCTTCATTGAGCCTGAAAGAACTAAAACACAATCGTCTGATAATTGGTTGACAATTAAATTTTTATAAGGACTGATTGATCCTTGTTGGCACGCTCAAAATTACTGTAATAACCTTCGAAAGCAAAAAAGTCAACAATTATATTTACTTAATTTCACACATTTTTTCTATTTTTTTTTTTAAATTCTTTTTAAAATCTCCCAATCAAACCTAACGTTATGTTGTGTATCACTTGAACCACTGCAGGGCTAGCCCTATTGTCAGTAAGGTCTACAGCAAAAGGGAAATTTGGCCAAAACTTTGTTATTAGGCCTTTTTTTTTGGGTATAAAGGACGGTTTATAAAAAAAAATTCTCATAAAACTCTTACCTAAAGGGCCCCTACTTGACAAAGGACACAGAAATATTTTTTTCATTTCTTTTTGGACAATGTCTTTCCAAGAATAAATCTTTTCCTGATATCAACAGGGTTCCCAATGAACTTGGTGCAAGCAACGAACAATAATACACTTAGGCATCGTTTAGGAAGGTGGGTTGAAAGTTTTTTTAGTTATTTTAGTCACAAAAGATAAAATAGGTTATTTTAGTCACAACAAACAAAACATCATATTTAACCCATAATCATTACACTTTTTTCTCATAAAAAAAGTAAAAAAAACCAAAAAATCAAAAAATCCTTCCCAAACCAAACTTTTTAACTCAAGTTAAAATAGCCAAAAAAATAAAAAAGCCAAAAAACTAACCCATTTTCCAAACAACACCTTACAGAGTGAATTGTATGGTGATTTGAAGGGTTTTAAAAAGAGATTACGTAATAAAAATGAAGAGCTGAGATGGTCATGTTGAAGATGACGAAGATTACCCATAGAATTACTTCCCACCAGACTTACACACATAGAGCCTATACATAAATTTGAATCTCCTCTAGTCTCCGACCTATTGCAACATAAACAATAAACTCTGCTTTTTAAATTTCAATTTATGGTTACAGATACGCGTTTGATTTGAGAATTTAAGGAGAGATTTGAAAAGAAAAATTAAAAAATTAAATAAAATATAAATAAAATATGTTTATATTTTACTTAATTTTACTTATTTTTTTCGTTTTTCTTTCCAAACCTTTCCATAAGTCCTTTAACTAAACATAGCGTAAATTGCACTATTCTGACAATCACGATGGGTGGTATGATAAGCATTATCATCTCTTTTTGTATTGTGGGTAGGCTATAAATATCTTTGTAGTGGTGGTGACTTGGGTTGATTGATGATGCTATTTCGGGAAAAAGTAATTTTAATTTTTAAACGTAAAAGTAAAATTTTATCTACAGTTGTTGTTGTTGAGAATGATAATCACCTTGCTTGGTTTTTAGTTTTTCAAAATACTTTTCAGAAAATTTTACTTTCTTATTTTTCGTATTTTTTTTTTATTTTTACTGATTTTTTAAAATATTTTAAGTAATTTTTTTTACTTTTTAGACAGATAAATATACTTAAAAAGTAAAAAAATTATAAAAAAAATCTTTTAAAAATTCACTAAATACCAAAAATACAAAAAAAATACAAGAATTCAGTATATTTTTTTATATTTTTATGTATTTATTAATTTTTTAAAATATTTTTTCACAAATTTTTTACTTTTTAGATACATCTAAGTAAGGTGCATCTAAAAAAGTAAAAAAAATGTTTAAAATTTAAAAAATATTCACTAAAAACAAAAAAAACACAAAAACCAAAAAAGTCAATTTTCAAAAAACTTAATCCAGAAAACTCAAACCAAACACAGTGAATAAAGTTTTATTTCAATAGTATATTCTGGAGTTATTTCTTCTATTATACAAATTTAGACGAATTATACTAACAAGTCTTTAGTTTGGGACTCGTGTCATTTTGATCCTTAATTTTTTAATTGAGACACATTTGATCATAATTTTTAAATCTTATTTCAAATAAGGATAATTGAAGATATCATTGATCAATTTCAAGGGCAAAGTCGTCAATTTGATAAAATATAAACTAATTTGACAAAAATAAATGTCAAAAAAGATATTTTTATATTTTTAAAAATTATTTCTACTCATCAAAAATAAAATTTTGTAAAATTGACAAATCTTTTACACATTTATTTATTTTATCAAATTAATTTTTATTATGTGTTTGGATGATGATCATGCAAGGGGTGGTTGTTTTTATTTTTATTAAATTAGTTTCTATTTTTACAAAAGTTAAATATGGGGACAACTTTGATATCATTATTAAACTAATCCATTAAATCAAAAAATTCAAAACTAAAAACATTTTATATATTATATATCGATTACACATTAAAATCCTAACAACCACCGATTTCATAATCATCATCAAAACACATAATATAAATTAATTTGGTAAAAAATAAAAAATAAATGTGTAAAAGATTTATCAATTTTACATAATTTTATCTTTGGTGAGTAGAAATAATTTTTAAAAATTTAAAAATATTTTTTGACATTTAATTTTGTCAAATTTGTTTATATTTTATCAAATTGGCAATTTTGTCCTTGAAATTGAGTAATGGTATCTTCAATTGCCCTGATTTAGTACAAGATTCAAAATTTAGAGACAAATGTGTCACAATTGAAAAGTCAGAGATCAAAGTGACACAAGCCCTAAACTATAAGGACTGTTAGTGTAATTCACCCTACAAATTTTATAGTAAAACATAGTAGAATATTACTGTTTACGTCAATTTCAACGGTAATTTAAAAAAAAAAAAGAATTTCATAGTCAACTTAGTTCTTATTTGATAAATCTTGATGAGAGAAATATAAAAATGTCAATTTTATTAAAAACTGACATTTAGATTAAAAGTTATATCATTTAAATTTAAAATATTAAATTAGTTACTGAGAATATTTCGGTAATAGTAATGTGTGTTGGATTTTTTTAATGAATTTTTTTTAGGGATACTTACGTGTAGATCTTAATAAGTAGACTTACTATCTACTAGGTCCTATGGGAAAAATTTATCATAAAAAAAGTCACTAATTATAAGTTTTAACGACAATTTATAAAAATCATGACAAAAAAGTCACTAATTATCAATTTTTAGCGATATATATAAAAAATTGTCACAAAAAAATATTTTTAGCGACAATTTTATCAATACTTATTTTCAATAGAACTTGATGGGAATTAAGTCCAACTATCCGGACCTATTGATAATTTATCTTTTTTTATACTTGTCCTTAATATATTAAAGTGTTATTATGAGGGGTTTCGACCAAATCTTCTCTAAAGCAAAATGTCAATACGATGCTATTAAATGATATTTATTAAGTTTTATATTTTATTTTTTGATGTAAAATTATTTGTTTTATTATTAGAAATAAAATTGTTGGAGTTCATCTGCAACCTATACTATTGGGCCTTAGTCAAATGAATAGTATTTTTTTTTGCTTGGCATTGTATGAAGAGATTTTTTTTTCTTGACCTTTCTTATTTTTATTTTTTTTTGCTTTTATCAATATAAAAATGATATGAATCCATCCTCATCAATCTATAATTTGTCTTGAATGTATTTATGTAATGGAGATTAAATTAATAAAATATAAAATTTATGATTAAAATAAATTTGAATCATTAATTTTTTTTATAAATAAATTCTAAATTCAAATTTAGAGATGCCAAACCTAGCCTGTAGTTGCGATGAATTAGGTCCTCAAACAACTTTTCCTTTATGGGCTCAAGGTCTTAGACGAAGAGCCTTGTTATGGGCCTTTGGATGGCGTGAGGATCCTCTAGAGTGAAATGATAGAGTGGTCCTCTACAGTGAAAGCTTTAAACACGACACGTGTCCCACTAAAGAGGTGGAGGGTTGAGATCTTCCTTCATCAAAACGACGTCATTTTGAAGGAAAGAAAAAGAAAACGGAGGCTCTCATTTCGCTTCACTTCAGTCCTAGAGAGAGAAATCCGGTAGCGGCAATGAGAAGAATGAAGCAAGAGCGCCAGCGCTGGGAGTGACGGAAGTTGGGTAAAGGAACGACCGATATTGATCCGCGCTGTGTTTGTTGCTAACTCACCAGCAAGTGTTCTACGATTTCAATCGGTGCTTCCATCGATCATTGTCGAAGTCGAAATGGGTTTGAATGTCTCCAAATACTGGTTCTGTTTTTTAATCTCTATTTCAAAGAGATTTCTGGGTCTGATTTAAGTTCAATACATAAATACCCATATATATAACAATTTTATTTAAGAGCTCCACTTTGATCATGATACTAAAGTTATACAGTAGAAGAAGTTGAAGTTTTGTTGATCTCATGTTCTTACATTATACATTTAAGCTTTTATGTGTTGAATATGATTTTTTTTTCTTCCCTTATTTTCTGTACATCTAATTTGAAAATGATTTTATTTTATTTTATTTGAAAATTTTACTTATTTTCTGTAGATCCCATGTTCTTACATCTAATGTTTTCACTCATATTATATAATATAGTGATCTTTACTTTCTTTGATTTAGTGAGTGAATCAATCACAATTTTTTTTTTTTCTTTCATATCTGCTTTCCATTCCATGTGAAAACAATCCCAGATTTTTTTTCTTCAGAGATTCACCTGCCAAAAGATAAAAGATTCTTCCCCAAATCTTGTTTTGCAGGGAATGAGAAAGAGAGGCAAGGGTTGGTGGGTTCGACAATGGTGGGGAAGGGGTTTGCGGCTGTGGCACCTCTCTTATTCTCTTCTTCTTCTTCTTTTTCGATGCTTCTCTCTCTCTCAATCCCCTATCTGAACTGAAGAAAGGTTTTTTTTTTCCTTTCACCAAAACGACGTCGTTTTGATGTAGGAAGATCTCAACCGTCCATCTCTTTAATGAGACAGGTGTCGCGTTCAAAACTTTCACTGTAGAGGATCACTCTACCATTGCACTCTAGAGGATCCTAACGCCTTTGAATGAGAAATGTGTCATCAGTATTTATGTTTGGAAACCTTTTATTATATATATATATATATATATATATGTTTTGGCTTTGTTAAAATGATTGGTGTGGAGTAATGTTCTAAATAATGTCTAATGTAAAAATAAAATAAAAGGCTTACAATAATTGCATGTTATTGTATTTCCACACAGATAAATTCTCTACTTGATAATTTTTGTAATCTACGCGAGTATGATTCATGTTACTCTCAAGTGTAATTTATTTTCTATTAATTACACTTAGGCCAATAGTCGAAATTTGAAATTTTTTGAGATAATTGCTCTAAATTTTATTATCTTTTTTTTCATAATAATAATTTGAAAGACCAATTATTTGTCTACTTATTCACGTGTCTTCTTATTTGTTGACCACTGTTATTGGTGACTTTTTTAGCAATGACGAATTTTTTATGACTTTCCAACAAGTCACCGGCGGTAGCATGTGATGATTGATAATAGTTTGTGGGTATAGAGAGAGAAAGTAAACATATAAAAAGTATTCACAATATGTTTGTTTCCTTTTTTTGAAAATATTTTTAAAAAAATTTTACTTTCTTATTTTTTGTTTTTTTTTTTGTTTTTACTAAATTTTTCTTAATATTTAAACAATTTTTTAAACACACCTAACATAAATACATTTAAAAAAGTATAATTTTCATGATTTTTTTTTATAAAAAAAATCACTAAATATCAAAAATATAAAAAAATATAAAAATTCAATCTATTTTTCGTATTGTTATGTATTTATTAATTTTTTAAAATATTTTTTCACATATATTTTACTTTTTAGATACATCTAAGCAATGTACATCTAAAAAAATTTTAAAAATGCTTAAAATTTTAAAAATATTCACTAAAAATTAAAAAAACGAAAAACAAAAAATTCAATTTTCAAAAAAATTGAAACCAAACACACTGATTAGGATTAAAATAGAAAATAATACTCTTTAAAATAAGGGGTTATTACATCCCAGTGATACCAGAAGAAAAAAAAATACAAATTCATGAAAATATTTACAATTTAATTTTTAATATTTATAAAGTATCTCATTAATTTGTAATTATTTTTTTTCCACATTCCACTAATGTGATATTAAATTCATGAAAAAAATTTACAAATTAATATGTATAAAGTATCTCATTAATTTGTAATTATTATTATTATTTTTTCATATTCCACTAATGTGATATTTTCCCTTAAAATAATGATGTGTACTTTTCCCCAATATATTTCATTAATTATATTTTTTAAATTAGAAAGATCAACCACTGAATGTAATACTATATACAATCGTAAGAGTAGACTTGTCATCAATTTTTTTTTTTTCACTGAAAATTTGTAACATTTTAGTTAAAATAGTCAAAAAGTTAAACGAAATTATTACATCACTTTTTTTTTATTTTTTTATACTCTTTATGTCTCAAAATATTAGTCCCATATTTCATTTTTCATTGTCCTAAAATATTAGTCAATTATCAAAAATTAAAAAATAAAATAATATGAATGTACTATTTTGCCGTTTCTTTTGAATTCATTAATAATATAAAAAGTGTAAAACATTTAATATTCCCAAAAAAATATACTATCAAAGGATAATTTTAAAAAATTAATATTTTTAAAATGCAATAACTACACTATCAAAAAAGTTATATTCCCCAAAAGAAACTATCATTTTAGAACAGAAAGAGCATATTTTTTCATAAAAAATAAAAAAATCAACTAAAATCTCTATTAAGGCCTTGTTTGGGAATATGCTAATTTAGTAACTTTTTGGTTATTTGGCTAAAATATGAACTAAAAAAAATTAGTATGTTTGGGATGACTTTTTGACTTTTTACGAAAATATGTGCAAAAAATAAAGAGAAAACAGAATCTTTGACTTTTTGGTATGGATTGTTGACTTTTTGACTTTTTTAATAACTTTTTGACTTTTTAATTAAATCGGCTAGTTCCCAAGCGAGGCCTAATTTTTTTTTTTACAGGTGTGACACGCACCTAGTCAATGGACGTATTTGGTGGTCTATCTATAATAAAAATAAAAATAAAAAAAAAAAATTATTTATAAGTCCTATTAGTGAGACTTATCCTACATATAGTTCTACTAAAAAACTTATGTTCCCATAAGTCATGTGTGAAGTTTGTTGACACATTTACTTTCAATATTAGTTGTTAATATAATAAATAATGATAAAATCATATAGGAAATTGAATATTATCATAAATTAAGTTTGCGAAACGTAACGTGACACTTACATAAACGTAACGTAACGTAACGTTACCATATCAGATGGGACATTACATAAACGTAACGTGACGTGACACCTACGTAAACGTAACGTGACGTGACACCTACATAAACTTACATGTCACGTTACGTTTCACAAACTTACTAGGCTTTGATTTTTTTAATTGAATGTGAAAATGTTACTTTCTATGGTAACATTCAATTTCCTATATGTGATTTTGGCATTATAGTGTATAATAGTATATTAATACCATTTATTTATAGGGTTTTTTTTTTAAGATCCCTCGTATTAAGATTTTATAGCATAAAGGACATCTAATATTTTCATAATGTCTAAGGTCCCTCAAGTTGATCCAGAGAAAATTGGTCCAGAGGAATTTTGAAAATTTCTTTGACCTTCAGGAGTGGCTGATGGAGGACAGAAAGTGCATACACCATCGAGCTGATTACCGAAAAAAAAGAAGAAGCAATAACATAAGTGGAATTTGCAGACTAAGCAATAAAATCTGAAATCTCTAAAATGAAATTCACATATTTGCACAAGCACCTTTGTAAACAAATGACTCAGGCACCAATTGCTGATGTTTATAAGAGTGTTTAGATCACATATCTTGTAAGACATACACAGAAATGCACATGCCAGTATGCTGCTCTCGTTTTTTATCGCGTGATGCAAATATTAATAACACAAGACATATTCAATCATCTCAGCAAGTTAAGAGTTACCTTTATAACAGACATCAAACCAGTCTTGAACTGTAAAACACCCCTTCTTCACTATTAGGATCCAAGAAACCAAGAAATATTAGAGCCATTTCAAAGTTCATGAACATCTCTGAGTTTAAGACTTTGAACATTCAAATTTCTCTGGAAAATTTAAAATTTCTCTAGACTCCCCAAACAGAAAAATTCCCAGACAAACATTTCCAAAGATTCTCTTACCAGAGAATTTCTCTGGACTCCACAATCCAGAGAAAATTCCCAGACAAATATTTCTAAAGAAATTCTCTCAACCCAAAAGAATTTCTCTGGACTCCACAAACCAGAGAAAATTTTAATCCTTTGCCAGAAAAAATTAAAATCTTAAACCAGAGAAAATTGAAATCAGAAAAAATTCCAGCTGATTCAAGATTAGGAACCAAATTTCTCTGACTTCGGAATGTGTTTTAACCAAATTTCTCTAACTTCAGAATTTATCAAATGTGTTTTCATAATGTGTTTTAACCAAATTTAGAGATGACTAACGAGGACAACCTAGTGAAACAACATATTAAAGTTGCTGAAGAAGCTGTCTCAGGTTTGATGTTGATCTCTAATTGAGATATATAGAAGGAAAAGAAACTTGTGCACTTCTGCCATTCTTTTTTTTTTGCTCTGGTTTTTTTTTTTTGTTTGGATCTCAATGAAAGGTAATAGACATATATATATATATATATATATATATATTAGGGAAGTGGGGTCTGAGTAGGTAGAGAGATAGGGAGTGTTGTATGGGTTCTATTGGGGAAAAGAAGGAATAGTTCTGGAAATTGATACCCAAAAGTTATCTGAAGAACAAGACGAAGGAGGGGGGCTGGGTTCTGTCGTTTACTAGTGTTGGGGATGGTGATAGAATATCTGGTATGTGAATCGAAATAGACGTTCTCTAAGTCAAATTTCTCTGATATATGTTTAGGGACCTTAGACATCAAAAAATAATATTGTGGATCTCTTCCATTACGAAAAGTGGGAGAGGGACCCTAGACTAATTTTCCCTAATTTATAACTCATAGGATCTTGTGGAATACATTCTTATCTAAATAGAACTTGAAACTCTATAAGAAATTACACAGGACTTAACATAACATAAGTATCCGAAATAGGACATATAAATATCTCCCATAAAAAAATGGACCATTTACATTGTTAGCTAGCATATAAAATTTGATAACAAATTTTTTTTTTTAAAGCTTATTTAACCTATTTATGTCAAATAGTAAATAAAAATTATATTAAACAGTTTAATATAAACATTTAAATTAAATTAATTTATAATCATCTCTTTTAAATTATAACAAACACCATCTCTATCTTAAATTTTACTTTTCAGATTTATTTTTAATATTTAAAAAAAATAACTTTTGATTAATACAAAATAAGAGAATTCACCTTAGTCAATCCACTATTAAAAAATATACAATTATTATTTTAAATCAATTAAATTTTATCAAATTTTGTGTTTGTTCACACACTCCAAGTTTTGAGTGTAATGAACAAACACTCCAAAATCTACAGTCTTTAATTCTTCTTCTCTTTCCATTTCTTTATTTTTATTTTATTCTGATTTTGTATTTAAACTCAACTCAAAACCCTAGCCAACTTTTCCATGCTCTGATCAATTCAACCCCATCTTCTATCAATTCAACGCATCTTCGATCGATCGATCTGTCTGAGACAATAAAAAGAGGGTTTTGTGGAGAAAGAGATCAAATTGGTGTATATGGATAGGATTGTAGGAGAAAAGTACAAGCTGGGTCGCAAGATCGGAAGCGGATCGTTCGGTGAAATCTTTCTGGGTCTCTCTTTCGTTTCAATCCTCTCTCTCTCTCTCTCTCTCTCTATTTATATTTTTAATCTAATTTTTGTGCTTACTCTATCTGTATTGTTTTTTTTTGCAGCCACTCACATCGATACTTGTGAGATCGTTGCTGTCAAAATTGTATGATTTCAAGCCAATTTGTTGTTCTAGTATATTATGAGCTACTGTTGGTTGATTGAATGTTAATTTTTTCAACTTGAGGCATTTATATTTTGTCTTGAAATTATTGAGTTTCAGAAAATTGAATTTTCATATTTTTATTAAGTTTGCTGAAAATGGTATATTTATATATACACATAATTGGAGAAGGGTAGGATTAGTTCACTTTGTCTTAATGCTCCGAAGTTAAAATTTTGCTAATCAATGGTGATTTTAACATAACCCATTTACCTTGATAGTATTGAACTTTACTCTGCAGAGGGGTTTAGTTTTTGTTAATTTAGTTAAAGTTTGTTCTGGATTAGTGCAATCATTTTCACACCTATATATATACACACTAGAGGTGTAGGCACACACTACATGTGTGAAATTTAGGGGTTGTTTGGGATGACTTAAATAAGTACATTTTTTGTCTTTTTATGAAAAGATGTGCAGAAAAGTAGAGAGATGATGTGATGGAAAAAAGATAAAAAGATAAAAAGTGTGTACTTATTTAGGATAGCCAAACTTGACCTTAAAATAAATATTGCAGTTATTTAAAGCAATTTAGATTTGAGAGAATTGAAGCAGTTTAGATGGCAGGGTATTTTGGGAAATCAAAAAAGCATGACAAAGCTACACCAACTCAGTTGTAGACTTTATATAATAGTGTAGAATTTACAGCATAGATATATAGATTTCCTTTTTCTTTTCTTTTTTCAGAACATGGAACCTTTTTGAATTGAATTACGAAGAAAAATTGGACGTTTGTGGTGATAAATTAGTGACTAAAGAAATAGGTTAATATTCTTTTAAGTAGCATTGGTATTCCGTGATTTTGGGTGTAAAGTCTTACTTGTGATTGTGTTGGTCTGTCTAGGTCATTCATCTTGGTCGACTTACTTTTAAACAACTTTACCTTTTGGTTTGTAGGAGAACAAGAAGACAAAACATCCACAGCTGCTTTATGAGGCCAAATTGTATAATATTCTTCAGGGAGGAAGTGAGTATATCATGGTTCTTGATTCATATTGGCAATACATTGATGCCCTTATATACACACTCACTAAATTGTGTTATCCTGTTCATTCACTCTTTGATTTTTTAATATTCTTTAGGTGGTATTGCCAACATAAGATGGTGTGGGGCAGATGGAGATGACAATGTCTTCGTCCTTGACCTGCTAGGACCAAGTCTTGAAGATCTGTTTGTTTACTGTGGGAGAAAATTTTCACTGAAAACAGTTTTAATGTTGGCTGACCAGATGGTAATGAAAATTTCATTTTGTGGTTATTATTGTCTGCTTTAGTATATTACATTAATTGGAAAGGGACTCTTTAGCATCCAAAATCATTTTATTTGACATGACGTAAAGCGACTCTTTGGCATCCAAAATCATTTTATTTGTCATGACGTACTGTAAATATTCATTCACTTCACACAGTTTTTAGTCTTTATTGTCTTTCATGTTGCAAAGAGTATTATCTATATAGACACAAGTGGTCAGTGATATGTAGATTGTATATGACCAAGTTTGACAAAATATCCAATTAATTTTGCAATTTTCTTGTTTACTGGTTGCCCTTGTGGTTGTTGCTTGAATTGTTATATGCTTAAGATGATGAGTGTGACTAAAGCCAAATAGGCACAGTTGTCAAATCGAGATTCGTATCGTGAATCGAAATAACCTTGTACCGAATCGCGAATCGAATCGAAGTAAAGATTCGGTCACTTTTTTAAAATTACTTAAAAATATATATTTATACATTTAGATGATAAATATATCTTATGAATATGAAATATCTATGTTTAAATCAATGAAAATGTTATTTTGAGTGATAATCACGTAGTTTAATAGGTAAGAAGTTAACAAAATTCTTATGTAAGATCACTATCTTACTTTTTTTCTTTTTAGATATTTCTTATCAACCATTCTTAATAAAGATAATAACCAAATAGACAAATTATCAATTTCCAAAATAACAATAATTAACAACGATATTGATATTTGAACAATAAGCATACATACTTTTCTAAGTAACAGAACAATGAACAAATAATAAGAAAGAATTATTTAAAATATTTTATTTTAAAGGTTAAAACATTTTCAAAGGTATAACTGACCTCACATATGTAATATTTAATTATATTGAATTTAATAAAATAGCAATAGATAATTCATAGTGTAACTTTAATCTTAAACATTTTTAGAAGATATCTTATGATTTTTTAAAGGGGAAAAAAATGAGAAAAAATGTTAAAAATATGTTGGATCTGAATGAATCTGATTGGATTCTATTAAAAACTTCATGATCACTAAAATAATAACAAATTATGTATATATGTTGGTTATTTTGGTATTAAACGCTATTATAAGTTGTATTATGTCATTTTCACTAAAAATATGGAGAAAGAAATAGTTGAAAATATGTCGGACACAATAATTTAAAAAATTACGTGAATCGTAAAAAGTGAATTGAATCGTGAATCGATTGTGAATCGTGCGACTCACTAGAGATTTACTTCCAAAATAGATTCACCCATACATTCGTATCGATTTTGCAAAAAATTCGAATCGAATCGTGAATCTAATCGCGAATCGTAAGATTCTGATAACAGAGAGATTCACTTATAGATTCGTATCGATTTTACAAAAATTGCGAAACGAATCGTGAATCGAATCGCGAATCGTAAGATTCTGATAACAGAGCAAATAGGTAATAATTAGTTCACTTTTTTTTTTTTGGTTTTTGATATATGAAATTACAGATTGTGAGAATAGAGTATGTGCATTCTAAAGGATTTTTGCATCGAGACATCAAACCGGATAACTTCCTCATGGGTCTTGGCAGAAAAGCAAATCAGGTAATGGTCATTGCTGTATACTCTTCTTTGACATCTAGCATGCATGGATTGTCATAATATCTGTTTTCGCTGTGATTCCTTCATTTCAGATATATTATCGTCATAATCTCAATCTTGTCATGTTGATTAGGTATATATTATTGATTTTGGATTGGCAAAAAGATATCGTGACCCTACCACAAGCCGCCATATTCCTTACAGGTATATTTCTGATAACCAAGTTCATGCTTAAATTTCATGGTTCTTTGGTGTTCTATCCTTTTTGTTTTGGACATTGTATGTTGTTTATTTGTTTAGTTGTCTATGTTCCATGCAATGTATTTTTGTTTAAATACTTGGGTCAGAGGTTCCATAAATTGTTTATTCTTAATTTTTATGTTGGCTCACTTATTTCAAAGACATCCTTGTACCTGCTGCTTATGCATTGGGGACTGGTAACTCTTGCTTCGTTTGGGATAAATCTGCCTCCTTCCCCTGTTTTCTTTTATATATAATGGATGTTTTAAGAGTGAACATCTTTCTTAGTAGAGCAATCTGGAAAAAGATTAAGTATGGTAATTTCTCTACATTTTTGACTAGGAATGGTGACCATCACAAGAATCTATATATACATATATATACCCACCACAAACAGGTGGATATTTTGTTGTGCCAATATATCTGAAATGACAGATAGCTGACACATGAGCACTGTTTAACTCTCTATCCCTTTGTTCTTTCCTCCCATTATATGTGTAAGAGTTCCTGATGCATGCTTGGCTTATGTTCACAACTGAAAATATGGGCCCAATGTTCATTGCCTTTTGTATTAAACCTGAATTTGTTGCTTGCTTTTGAGAATCCTTGTCCACGTTGCTGTAGGATAATAATTTTTAAGTTCTGAAATTAAGAAAAATGACAAATTGCCTATTCAGGCTTTTATGTTGGTGACATTGACAATATGAATTGAACAACTGCTTTTTAGAGATTTTCTTCCTAGTAGTTGTTAGGACCTTTTCTATATTCCTGAATTTTTCTTTGCTTTTTCTTTGACACGGAGATGTAGTATCTGAATCTTATTACCCAAATAATATTGTCACTATCATCACTGTCAGTGTCAATGTTGTCTACAAGGATGCCCTTCAACTGGTCTATATAATGATCAGAAATGACACTGGCGTATTGAACTTCTCTTTTTCCTTGCTTGTATGTAAATGCCCAAGATATTTTGTTCTAAATACCCTCTTACCCTTCTATATTCATACAGAGAGAACAAAAATTTAACGGGGACTGCACGATATGCGAGTTGCAATACTCATTTAGGAATTGGTAAGTATAGAATTTCAATCAACTTGATTGTGTATATGGCTGAGCATTAAGTATTTTCTCATTTTTTGCTCCATGTCTTAGAACAAAGCCGTCGGGATGATTTGGAGTCTCTTGGCTATGTTCTTTTGTACTTTTTGAGCGGAAGGTATGTTTTTTTACTCACTTCTATTTCCTGCCAACTACATGAATTGTGTCCAGGCTTTTCATCACTTATCTGAAGTGTATACTCAAGTCAATGAAAACTCTAGTAAAGTACATTTTTTAGCATGGACTACGCGCTGGGTTTTCCCTGTAATTGTAGACCCAAAACATATTACTTAAAGGAGATGATAATGGCTGGATTATACAATTTCAAAATGTTTAATATATGACCTGACTGATTCATTGGTTACTGCCTTTAGCCTTCCATGGCAGGGTCTAAGAGCTGCAACAAAGAAGCAAAAATATGACAAAATATGTGAGAAGAAGTTATCAACTCCCATTGAGGTATGTGAGTGATGTGAGTGATGTGTTTTGTGCCCTTTGTGATTTGAATAGGGAAAATAAATTTTGGCCCTGGAAATATGATAAATTGGAAAATTTTCGTGGAATGTCTTTTTTCAACTCGGTTACTTCTCCAATGCTATTCTTGAGTATTATATAACAATTTAATGGCGTACATGAGGTCAAAAAAGTATGATAGAGCCTTGAAAATTCTATTAGACGAAGAAAAGCATTAAATATTATTTTGGAAATAAGAATGAGGAGCTTAATGATGAAGCCCTTTTGAAAGAAGCTTTTCATGAACAAATAGAACTTTTATACTAAAGGAACAAGCATAAAAAAATAATCACTTTATATTTTAAAAAATAAAAGAAGGGGACTAATCAAGCTTCTCTGCTTTAAATCATTCAAAATGTCTTTATCGACATAGAAATCCAAAAAAACCATGTAAATGAATTGCATTTACATCCAATGGAGTTGAGCCTATGCCAAATGATTAGAAGGCCTCTGTCCTATCCATTAGACCATGAACACCTTTCATTTGAACAAAAACACTCACATATTCCTTTCAGGGGTGGCTTTCTTATTTAATTTTGAGCCATTTGCAGAAGAGTTATATCTGACACAGCATTCGTTTTGAAAGGTTTTATGCAAGTCGCATCCAGTGGAATTTGCATCTTACTTCCATTATTGCCACTCTTTAACATTTGATCAACGACCGGATTATGGATTCTTAAAGCGCCTGTTTCGTGACTTGTTTACTCGTGAAGGTATCAACAAACTCAAATTCATCAGATAGTTAGATGCATATACATTTCATTACTTGCAGAGCTGCAACCCACGTAGTTCGATAGCTTAAATGTTAAATGTTTAGTGGATTTTTTTAATAGTTGGTCTACATAACATATGAATTTGTGATCAGTTCATTGGATATCAGGGCCTTATTTATTCCTTATAACAATAGTGACTAGTTATTGTTTAGTAGTTGTGGAGACAATATTGTGACAGCTGTTATGGTCAATTCTGAAACTGAATGTGTATGTAGTGATGGTTTACTTATAAAGATTAGTCGAGGTAAATATGAACCAAATTGTGTGCTCTACGCCCTTGATACTTAAGTTGTGATTGCTTCCATTGAAAGTGCGTACCTGTTTTTAGGTCAGTAACTCAGTTTTTCAAAGAATCCTGCTATAGTGTCAAAATTGTGAACAATTGTAATAATCAGTCAATGAAATGACTGAACCTTTAATATTCACAGCCTGACCAACACTGTATATTTTGTCTAGTTAGTCTTAATGTTTTGAGCCTTTGTAAAAACTTGTCAAATTATTGTATCTGGCGGAGGTTGCTCTGTTGGCTCAGCAACTCTCCACCTGGGTATGACATGAACACTCTGGCTTGGCATGTTTTCCTCACTAAAATCCCCCTTATGCTTCTTGGACATCAACTTACTTTTATTTTAAGTCATGGTACAAAAATAAGTAACATGGTGAGTTGGCTGGCTTCAGTGGACGAGCGTTGACTGGGCATAAATTAGTGTGAATGTGTCTTTGCTGTATGATTCACTTGTTCTACCTTGTCTGGCAGGCTTTGACTTTGATTATGTATTTGACTGGACCATTCTAAAGTACCAGAATACGCAGAGAACAAAAACTGAGCCTCAATCATCTGTTAGTATTTGAGTTTTATTTTGAACTATCATTAATTTAGTTTTTTTTTTTATTTTTTTATTTACAAATATATAAAAATAAATTTATGTCGTTTCATTCTGTTTCATTGTACTATCTCAGACTTTACAGCCCGTTTCAGGGGTAACCAATAACAGGGTAATGCCTATGGATTTGGATAAGCATCAAGGTAAGTTGGTTGTGCAGTTTCAGTGCCTTAGTAATTTTATCTACAAGTTCTATTAAGGAATTTGATGTCTAAGTCCTATGTTTCCTGGAAAATGAACAACTTAACAAGTGACTATGTCTTTGTCGAAGATTGTTGAAAACTCTGTGATTTATCTCGTTTGTGTTTTTGTGTTTGTAACATGTTTAGTGAATTAAAAATAAATAAATTTGAAAGGGCATTTAGGTGCCCCATTGATATGATATTGTTCTATTATTCTTTAGAGCATGCAAGTACAGAAGTTTAGTTTAGAATTGGAATCAACATTTTTAATCAGCAGAACAATAACAGTAGACAGAAATTATGTGATTTGTTGAAATTGCATTAACTTTCTGTTTGTGTTTTGTGTGTACTATGTAGTGTAGAAGTAAGAATTGAGAAATGGGTTTAGATGTCCCGTGAAAATGAAATTTACCTTCTGATTTTAAGTATGATAATCAATGCATAATTCTGCTTTGTAGATTGAAGTTCTCACTCTGTATATAAACCTAAATTGACCTTCTGGTAACTAGTTTTGAGCTAAACAAACAGCACAGATATACTGTTGTCAATACGTGGTGATGACAAGTGCATGGAATGCTTCAATTTACAGTAGCTCTGTCCCCTGCCTTCGTAAATTTTATTTTAATTTTTTTTCAAAATCTGGGCAAGATGTGTTTGAATTTCATGGCACATTGTTTTTCACATTATTTGATTAATCCATGAAAGCCTTGCCCCAAATCCCTTGTTAGATCATGAAGAAAGCTGAAGTATTTTTATTTCTTTTCAAATTGGAGTATTGTGACATTGTTTGATTGAGCAAACCAAATAGGATGTTCTGTGAATTGAACATTTGGGTTCATGCCTTGTCTTTCAGGAGGTAATGATGCTTCTCACTCAGCTGAAGCTACAGCCCGCAGAGGATCAAGTAGTTTTGCTCGCCCTGACCTTGATATGCATTCTAGATCAGGAATGGCACGCAATTTGAATGCTGATAATCCCATTGAGAAACAAGTAAGCCATACTATGTAGAGTACATTGTAGTTCTTTTACTTCTATTCCATTTTCTCTTTATACATTCAGGACTTCATACGCTCATAATTCTCCTGGAAAACACATCCACCCTTGTGGTACTTCTTATTAGTTCAGTTTACTACTGTATCACAAATGACATTCTCTCCCTGGTTGTTGCAGTTTCCCGTTTTATTTCAAGGTGACTTGCCACCATTCAATCCATGATTTTTTCAAATTTGGTTGATGCAGGCTGTAAGTGATGCGCGCATGCCATCTACTTCATTTTCTCTGGCTGGTGCCTTCAAAAGAAATCTTCCAAGACCAGAGGAGCCAACTGAATCTTCAAATGTTGGCCGTGTATTTGGGAATAGAGTTGGTGCTTCAAGCAGCTGGATGCCATCATTGACGCGCATTTCTTCAGCCAAGTAATTGGTATGATAACCTTCTCTCATACATACTTCTTGTTATGTCTTATATTGTGCCATACTGCATAATTGATGGATGATTACATTATATCGTGATTATTAATATAAAAGCTCCATAGGTTGTTGATCAACTACTAAAACCTGCTTTTTCTTTCTTATTTTTTCTTTTATCCACCTTTAGGTATGGATCTGAAGTACAGGATACACAGAATGCATTGCAGATTTACCAATGTCATGAAGTTAGGATTGGTGGAGTCCTTCAGGACCGGATTGCATTATGTATTTCTCTTAAGGTGACCACAAAATGCAAACAAACACATTCAATGGTGTGTTAGAACTTGACCTGTCAAAAGCTGGTTGGTTTTTGAGTACATAGATGGCAAAATTGACTAAAGCCAGTTGTGTGTTTTACTGTTTCATTGATGACTTGTAAAGTCTTTCTCCCATTCTTCTGTTAATTGATCATAAAAGTTGCCTTTGTGTTATTTGGTTGTTTTGACTATGTATTTCATTTAATTCAGGATTGAGTTACTTTCTATTTTATTGCTTTAATTCCTATGGATCAAAGCCCTGGATGTTCACCTGTGGATCAGTTTTAACCTTGGTACCCAAGTCCATCAGAGCGTGACCACACTAAATCTGGTATTGCAGGTATTTCAGATTACATCCTTTCCTGTGTTACTGCTCTGATGGGACTTGTCTGCTCATTGCCAAATTTTCTGTATTTCAGACTATTATACATGATGCAATGTAAATGTGGAAGGGCTCACTGGAAGTCTGATATCAGGCCAACTTGCTCGTTGCAAGAAATTCATCTCTTTATCAGTATACATGGGTCTGAAGCCTTTGTGTTTGGAGTTTCCCAGGTAATAATTTTGAATCCATTGTGTACAATGTACATGTTGTCATGCATACATACCATACTACTCGCATATTTCTGACAATGACATGGTATAACCGTTTCATTGAATTTTTTCTCGATACAGAGGTTCCAATTTTATAAGTTTTCTAAAGCTTTTTCTGCAGCTTTTTATTTGCTCATTTTGGAGGTGTCTTGTACACTGATTATTTATTTTATTTTGTATTTTTTATGTTTATGTTTGTATTTATTTATTCTTGGGGGGAGGGGGGTAATAGGTGGGGGGAGGGTGTAGGCGGCTTTTTAAACTGAACCACTATTTTGGTACTTTCCTAGATTCATACAGCATCACAAACTTTTGCAGCCTCAGATAATTCCACAGCATTTCTCATGTGGATTTTATATTTATAGTTTTTTTCTTGAGCTCTCTTTCATTTTCTCATTTAAATTGAAGTAAAATTTTACTTTTTAAGTTCTCTACTGACTTTCTTATTTCCAGGGTACAATTATTTGCTGCTGGTTCATTTTCTCTCATGTTTTCATGGCAGAGGGCTGTGGTTAATTCCAAAGTCTTGATATTCTAGGTTGACAGAAATTGAATACAGGAGATATTTCTGGAGAAACTGTCGTCACTTCAATTGCAGAGCGATTGGTGCTTTGTTGGTACCCAAATCTTCACTCCTTTTTTCTCACCTTTCTATGAATTGATAATTGTCTATCATCATGGAATGATTGGTCAATTATGATTTAATCACTCGTTGAAGATTAAAATGAGTTCTGTTTAGTTGGCTGACCTGTTCAGAAACAGTCTGCAAAGATGGTGTGCAAGGGGCTTGAAACAGATGGTAACAATGATGTTCTTTGTGGCCGTGGAGGAAGTTGCTCGACTTCAGAATTGAACAGGTAGTACGATCTATCTTTTTTGTTTTCCCCCTTTCTGTTCACCTCCGGAAGTGAGGAACAAATCCATAAATTTTGATGTTTCTAACCATGAATGTGGACTGGAAGAATTATGTGAACACAACCCTCAAACCATTCGTTGCTTAGTGCAAATAACTTCATCCATATTCCATATCGGGTTAATTATATTTTTGCTTGTCAAAGTAAGAGTCTTTTGTCATTTTGGTCCTCATTGTTTAAAATTTGTCGATTTGGTCCCCAATGTTTAAATTTTGTCAATCTGGCACCCAATGTATAGGAAATGTTAATTTAGTCCCCAATCAAACTCAGTTAAACATAATTTAAACATTGGGGGACTAAATTGAAACATTTTTTAAACATTGGAGACCGGATTCATGCAATTTAAACATTGGGGACCAAATTGAAACACTTTCATACATTGGGGATTAAATCGGGGCTTTTCCCAAACTAAGCCTCTTTTGCATCCTATTTCCCAAACTAGGCTTAGTTTGGACGGAATTCCCAAACTAAGCTAAAGCGCTATTACAAATCGCACTTTCACTGTTTGGAGTCCAAAATGTGATGAATAGTGAAAGTGCTATTAAAAATCGCGCTTTTAATTAATAAAACGCTGTTGAAAATCACGCTTTTAACATAATTTTTTTTTGAAGAAAATGCTATTCGAAATAGCGCTTTCGCTGTTCATTCGTATTCGGAAGAAAACGCTATTTGAAATAGCGCTTTCACTGTGCTTTCTTAGGAAAACGTTTAAAATATATTAAAATGTGACCAAAGTAAAATACAAATGCTTTGTAGTACAAATGGTAGTGTGCTTGTCTTGCACCACAGTGGCGTGGGTTTAATCCCACGGGAATTGCTACCTTTCAATTAAGTTTAATTTTTTTTTTTTTTTTCTTCCACTCACTCTACACTTTATATATTTATTATGTAATTTTTTATCAAAAAAAAGTAAAATGTTTGTTTGGTTAACTAAATTTTTTTTCTATAAAGTACAATTTTTTTCAAAATGTCAACCACTATGCCAAAATTGGGCTTTAGCGGCGGTTTTTTACCGCCGTTAAAGGATGTAAAACTGTCGTTAAAACCTTTAACGGCGGTATTAACGGCAGTTTCGTTACTGCCGTTTATACTCGTGTCGAAAAAGGTACAACCGTCGTAAAAGGGTAAATTACCGTTGTTAAAAGTCGACCAAAAACGGCAGTAATATAGAACCAAAAACGGCGGTTCTTTACCGCCGTAAATAGGTTCAAATTTTTTAAAAAATAATTCTCTCTTCTTGTACTCCCCATGTTTTGAACCTTTGACCTCTAATCTATACATACCAACCACTCCACCACAACCACTTTATGTGATATATATTCCTTAAATAAATATTTAAACATTACTTTTGCTTTATTGTAGATGGTTATGTTCAACCTCTGGCCGCGCGTAGTCACCACTCACCGGAGTTCCGCCGACAAAGACCGCTGTCATTAACGGCGGTAATGAGAGTGCTTTAGCGGCGGTTTCGTTACCGCCGTTAACAGAGGGCTTTAGTGGCAGTTTTTTAACGGTGGTTTCATTACCGCCGTTGAAGGTACTTTAGCGACAGTTTTTTTTACGGCGGTAATGAAACCGCCGTTAAAGATACATTAACGACAGTATTAACGGCGGTTTTCATTACCGCCGTTAATAGTATCATTAACGGCGGTAATGAAAATCGCCGTTAAAAAAACCGCCATTAATGCCCTGTTTTGGCGTAGTGTCTCTCCTCTCTTCTCTCTCTCTCTCTCTCTCTCTCTCTCTTAAAATTTTAAATATTTTTTTTTTACTTTTTTAGATGCACCTTAGTTAGATGTATCTAAAAAGTAAAAAAATTGTGAAAAAATATTTTAAAAAATTAATAAATACATAAAAATACAAAAATTGTACTGAAAAAATAATTTTGTATTTTTAGTATCTTTTTAGAAAATTATGCAAAGTGAAAGCGTACTCAAAAAATATTTTTTCAGCAAAATGTATGCTTTTAAAATGTACCAAAATATTTTAAAAGCGTACATTTTTTGAGTACATTTTGCTGAAAAAATTAATATTTTGTATTAATTTTTTCAGTATATTTTTTTGTATTTTTTCACTCACTCTATACTTTATATATTTATGAAAAAATAAAAAAATGAACTAAAATATTTTGAAAGCGTACATTTTGCTGAAAAAATATTTTTGGAATACACTTTCATTGCGCATATTTTTTTGAGTACATTTTGCTGAAAAAAATGAAAATTTGCTGAAAAGATACTAAAAATACAAAAATATTTTTTTAGTACATTGTTTATATTTTTATGTATTTATTAATTTTGTAAAATATGTTTTTACAATTTTTTTGCTTTTTAGATACATCTAACTAAGGTGCATCTGAAAAAGTAAAAAAAAAAATTTAAAATTTTAAAAATATTCACTAAAAACAAAAAATATATGAAAATAAAAAAACTCAGTTTTCAAATAATTAAATCCAAAAAATTCAAACCAAATACAATGAATACTTTTTAAATAATCATGTTGATATTTTGAAAAAAATTGTGTTTTATAGAAAAAAATTTTAGTTAACCAAACAAACATTTTGGGCTTGTTTGGTTTGATTTTGGGAGATGAGTTTGGGAGATAAAAAGTACGAAAAGTTGTTTGGTTTGGTTTTTTTGGAAAGATGTTTTGGAAAATTATTTTGAGAGAGAGTTTTGGAAAAAGTGATTGATTTGATGTGTATGAGAGAGAGATTTGTTTGGAAAACTTGTTTGGTTTACAAGTTTTGGGAAATTTTTTTGGGAAAATTTGTTTGGTTTGAGTTTTTCTGAAAACTCATTTGTAGAGAAATTTTTCCAAAAATTTTTGGGAAATTCAAACCAAACGAACCCTTTATTTTTTTTTGATAAAAAAATTACATAATAAATATATAAAGTGTAGAGTGAGTGAAAAAAAGAAAAAGAAAAAAAAGAGTTGAACTTAATTGGAAGGTAGCAATTCCCGCGGATTGAACCCACGCCACTGTGGTGCAAGACAAGCACACTACCATTTGTGCTACAAAGCATTTGTGTTTTATTTTGGTCACATTTTAATATATTTTAACCATACTACTCGCATATTTCTGACAATGACATGGTATAACCGTTTCATTGAATTTTTTCTCGATACAGAGGTTCCAATTTTATAAGTTTTCTAAAGCTTTTTCTGCAGCTTTTTATTTGCTCATTTTGGAGGTGTCTTGTACACTGATTATTTATTTTATTTTGTATTTTTTATGTTTATGTTTGTATTTATTTATTCTTGGGGGGAGGGGGGTAATAGGTGGGGGGAGGGTGTAGGCGGCTTTTTAAACTGAACCACTATTTTGGTACTTTCCTAGATTCATACAGCATCACAAACTTTTGCAGCCTCAGATAATTCCACAGCATTTCTCATGTGGATTTTATATTTATAGTTTTTTTCTTGAGCTCTCTTTCATTTTCTCATTTAAATTGAAGTAAAATTTCACTTATTAAGTTCTTTACTGACTTTCTTATTTCCAGGGTACAATTATTTGCTGCTGGTTCATTTTCTCTCATGTTTTCATGGCAGAGGGCTGTGGTTAATTCCAAAGTCTTGATATTCTAGGTTGACAGAAATTGAATACAGGAGATATTTCTGGAGAAACTGTCGTCACTTCAATTGCAGAGTGATTGGTGCTTTGTTGGTACCCAAATCTTCACTCCTTTTTTCTCAGCTTTCTATGAATTGATAATTGTCTATCATCATGGAATGATTGGTCAATTATGATTTAATCACTCATTGAAGATTAAAATGAGTTCTGTTTAGTTGGCTCACCTGTTCAGAAACAGTGTGCAAAGATGGTGTGCAAGGGGCTGGAAACAGATGATAACAATGATGTTCTTTGTGGCCGTGGAGGAAGTTGCTCGACTTCAGAATTGAACAGGTAGTACGAACTATCTTTTTTGTTTTCCCCCTTTCTGTTCACCTCCGGAAGTGAGGAACAAATCCATAAATTTTGATGTTTCTAACCATGAATGTGGACTGGAAGAATTATGTGAACACAACCCTCAAACCATTCGTTGCTTAGTGCAAATAACTTCATCCATATTCCATATCGGGTTAATTACATTTTTGCTTGTCAAAGTAAGAGTCTTTTGTCATTTTGGTCCTCATTGTTTAAAATTTGTCGATTTGGTCCCCAATGTTTAAATTTTGTCAATCTGGCACCCAATGTATAGGAAATGTTAATTTAGTCCCCAATCAAACTCAGTCAAACATAATTTAAACATCGAGGGACTAAATTGAAACATTTTTTAAACATAGGAGACCGGATTCATGCAATTTAAACATTGGGGACCAAATTGAAACATTTTCATACATTGGGGATTAAATCGGGGCTTTTTCCAAACTAAGCCTCTTTTGCATCCTATTTTCCAAACTAGGCCTAGTTTGGACGGAATTCCCAAACTAAGCTAAAGCGTTATTACAAATCGCACTTTCACTGTTTGGAGTCCAAAATGTGATGAATAGTGAAAGTGCTATTAAAAATCGCGCTTTTAATTAATAAAACGCTGTTGAAAATCACGCTTTTAACATAATTTTTTTTGAAGAAAATGCTATTCGAAATAGCGCTTTCACTGTGCATTCGTATTCGGAAGAAAATGCTATTTGAAATATCGCTTTCACTGTGCTTTCTTAGGAAAACGTTTAAAATATATTAAAATGTGACCATAGTAAAACACAAATGCTTTGTAGCACAAATGGTAGTGTGCTTGTCTTGCACCACAGTGGCGTGGGTTTAATCCCACGGGAATTGCTACCTTTCAATTAAGTTTAATTTTTTTTTTTTTTTTTCCTTCCACTCACTCTACACTTTATATATTTATTATGTAATTTTTTTATCAAAAAAAAGTAAAATGTTTGTTTGGTTAACTAAATTTTTTTTCTATATAGTACAATTTTTTTCAAAATGTCAACCACTATGCCAAAATTGGGCTTTAGCGGCGGCTTTTTACCGCCGTTAAAGGATGTAAAACTGTCGTTAAAGCTTTTAACGGCAGTATTAACGGCGGTTTCGTTACCGCCGTTTATACTCGTGTCGAAAAAGGTACAACCGTCGTAAAAGGGTAAATTACCGTTGTTAAAAGTCGACCAAAAACGGCAGTAATATAGGACCAAAAACGGCGGTTCTTTACCGTCGTAAATAGGTTCAAATTTTTTAAAAAATAATTCTCTCTTCTTGTACTCCCCATGTTTTGAACCCTTGACCTCTAATCCATACACACCAACCACTCCACCAAAGCCACTTTATGTGATATATATTTCCTAAATAAATATTTAAACATTACTTTTGCTTTATTGTAGATGGTTATGTTCAACCTCTGGCCGCGCGTGGTCACCACTCACCGGAGTTCCGCCGACAAAGACCGCTGTCATTAACGGCGGTAATGAGAGTGCTTTAGCGGCGGTTTCGTTACCGCCGTTAACAGAGGGCTTTAGTGGCAGTTTTTTAACGGTGGTTTCATTACCGCCGTTGAAGGTACTTTAGCGACAGTTTTTTTTACGGCGGTAATGAAACCGCCGTTAAAGATACATTAGCTGCGGTATTAACGGCGGTTTCGTTACCGCCGTTAATAGTATCATTAACGGCGGTAACGAAACCACCGTTAAAAAAATCGCCATTAATGCCCTGTTTTGGCGTAGTGAACATGATTATTTAAAAAGTATTCAGTGTATTTGGTTTAAATTTTTTGGATTTAGTTATTTGAAAACTGAGTTTTTTTATTTTCATATATTTTTTGTTTTTAGTGAATATTTTTAAAATTTTAAATTTTTTTTTTTACTTTTTCAGATGCACCTTAGTTAGATGTATCTAAAAAGTAAAAAAATTGTGAAAAAATATTTTAAAAAATTAATAAATACATAAAAATACAAAAATTGTACTGAAAAAATAATTTTGTATTTTTAGTATCTTTTTAGCAAATTATGCAAAGTGAAAGCGTACTCAAAAAATATTTTTTTAGCAAAATGTATGCTTTTAAAATGTACCAAAATATTTTAAAAGCGTACATTTTTTGAGTACATTTTGCTGAAAAAATTAATATTTTGTATTAATTTTTTCAGTATATTTTTTGTATTTTTTCACTTACTCTATACTTTATATATTTATGAAAAAATAAAAAAATGTACTAAAATATTTTAAGAGCGTACATTTTGCTGAAAAAATATTTTTGGAATACACTTTCACTGCGCATATTTTTTTGAGTACATTTTGCTGAAAAAAATGAAAATTTGTTGAAAAGATACTAAAAATACAAAAATATTTTTTTAGTACATTGTTTATATTTTTATGTATTTATTAATTTTGTAAAATATTTTTTTACATTTTTTTTACTTTTTAGATACATCTAACTAAGGTGCATCTGAAAAAGTAAAAAAAAAAATTTAAAAATTTAAAAATATTCACTAAAAACAAAAAAATACGAAAATAAAAAAACTCAGTTTTCAAATAATTAAATTCAAAAAATTCAAACCAAATACAATGAATACTTTTTAAATAATCATGTATATTTTGAAAAAAATTGTATTTTATAGAAAAAAATTTTAGTTAACCAAACAAATATTTTATTTTTTTTTGATAAAAAAAATTACATAATAAATATATGAAGTGTAGAGTGAGTGGAAGAAAAAAAAAAGAGTTGAACTTAATTGGAAGGTAGCAATTCCCGCAGATTGAACTCACGTCACTGTGGTGCAAGACAAGCACACTACCATTTGTGCTACAAAGCATTTGTGTTTTATTTTGGTTACATTTTAATATATTTTAAACGTTTTCCTAAGAAAGCACAGTGAAAGCGCTATTTCAAACAGCGTTTTCTTCCGAATACGAATGCACAGTGAAAGCGCTATTTCGAATAGCGTTTTCTTCAAAAAAAAAATTTATGTTAAAAGCGTGATTTTCAACAGCGCTTTATTAATTAAAAGCGCGGTTTTTAATAGCACTTTTACTATTCATCACATTTTGGGTTCCAAACAGTGAAAGCGCGATTTGTAATAGCGCTTTAGCTTAGTTTGGGAATTCCGTCCAAACTAAGCCTAGTTTGGGAAATAGGATGCAAAAGAGGCTTAGTTTAGGAAAAGTCCCGATTAAATCGGCACAATTCAAATATTGAGGATTAAAATAAAACAAGCTCATCCTTGGCAGACTAAAAATATAATGAACTCTTTCATAATATGGCAAAGGTACACTAAAAAATAAAATTCTGCAGCATCAACTCATATAGAGAATACAAGCCCTTGTATGTCACTGGCATCTTTGCAGTTGAACAATTTTTAAATTGTGTTTCGAGGCATCAGGGTTCAAACTAAGAAACATCTCGGCGCACAGAGGTATGCGGAGGTGAAATTACGTATATCTGATTACTAAAACTACATGAAAACTACACTGTATATATGCGTGGGTGCCCCTATCAAATGCTTATATTTATTCTAGTGTACACCCCATTTTGGTGTGAATACTATTTACGCCTTTTCTTTTTTCAAAAATCCCTTCACTTTCAATAATAAATTGTCTCATTTATCAAATTGTCCAAAATAAAACGGTTTTTTCTCATTCGTTAAAGTTCTAAAAAATTTAAATATATAATTGTAAACGCATTGCGTTTGTATCCATGCATATGCATAGATTTTTGGAAGTTATATAATGTAAATTTATGTACATTTACACAATGCTCTGTTGTTTTTAGTAATAATTAGGCATCGTTTGGGAACAGGCTAATTTAGTAACTTTTTGGTTATTTGGCTAAAAAGGTAGGTAAAAAAACTTGTATGTTTGGGATGACTTTTTGGCTAATTAAGAAAAGATGTGCAAAAAAGTAGAGAGAAAAGAGAATCTTTGATTTTTTTGTATGGGTTGTTGGCTTTTTGGCTAATTTAGTAACTTTTTGGCTAATTGGCTAAAATAACATCTTGCCAAACGAAGCCTTAATAGCTTAACAAAGAAAGACATATAAAGTGTCTGTTAAAAAAAAGAAGAAGAAGACATATAAAGTGGAATTCCATTTCTCTTCATTCATTGCATAGATGAACTGCAAATATTCATTCTATGACCAATCATTGTGAAGGAGCCACATTAACATATTTAAGCAAAATTTTAAAATTGAAATTGATAACACTATTATAAGCCATTGATTTTAAATTTTAATGTTGTATTATAACCTTGTGCAATGTAATAGAAAACACTATTGATTTAAATCTTTTAAAGTGATAGGGCTGAGTGAGCTTAATTCAAGCTCTTGCACAAGATTTAAAACTCCAATTTTTTATTTTTCTGAGAAACAAGATAGATAAGTAATGCACTCAAGAATTTCTTTAACTATTGGTCTCGTTTCATATTTTCAGAAACAAAGTAATGAAAAAAAAAAGAATTGAACAATATTTATTGTTTTATTTGTGTTAAAATATTTTTTGAAAATTTTAAAAATAATTACGAAAATAAGTATTTTTAGATTTTCCCTTTTTAGCAAGGAGGATGTTTGAAACCCTTACAAATTTTCTTCTAATTTGACCCAAAATAATATAGTATGTTATGTGCCTATTTTTAATTCGTTACATGTTCAATTGTACAAAACTAAACTCCTGTCTTACCATGGTAAATTTGGGAATTTAAATTGTGAGTCTTTAATATTTTTGTTTTAACAAATTGACATTTTAATTTATACTTCTCAAATCATGAATAAAAAATTTTCATATTTTATTTGAACAAAAAGACATGTAAATAGACAAAATTTCACTATTGATACAATGACTTTTATTTTTGTGCAGCCTCAAATCCTATGAAAGATTGTTTACTTCAACAAGATTGTGCTTGATGCTGTGTTTTATTGTAGATTTGGAAATAAAAAGGAAAAGAGGTGAAATATTTTGCACTATAATTGGTTTTTATTTTTAAAAATTTGTCCATAATGATAATATTTTTATTTTTATTTTTATTTTTCAAGCTAAATTTAGTATTTAAACAGAACATAACATGATTTCACACATTAAACATAAAGATAAAAACAATTAATATGAGGATAAAACTTTAGCATGACTTGGTTAAACTAAATTTAAATAATTTTTCAGATAGGCTGGTGTGACTTGAGCGAGTTGATTTTCTTAATTCTCTTTGTGACCAGATGTCTACTCCATTTCTCGTCAATTGCTTCCTTCAATAAGCGCGCCGTGTGCACTAAGAATAGAATTCCCATTAGACTACACCACACGATGACTGCAACTCCAATAGTATGACTGATTGGTTCTCTGTCAACTCTTGGTGTGATGACAACAATAGAAATTGCAAATGTTACTGCCATTGATGTAATGGTTAACCATATGATTGCAACTAGAATCCACATGAAAATCCTTTTCTTGAATGGCAATCCAGTTATAAGCAACAAGATTGTGCTTAGAGATGCAACAAATCCTATCGTGCTAGCACGAATGAAATATAGGTATAAATGTGGATAGTTATAATCCATTATAGCATCTCCAGCTCTATGTTTGTTTGAAGGTTTGTCTGAAGTGTCTTGCCAAAAGCCACCTGGAGGGTTCATCCCAGCTTGGAAAGCTATTGTTGCAATGAGCGTTGCAACCAACATTATTGTTTCCTTTTTCTTTGTCAGCCACTCAGACTGCCCGACATCCTTACCACGCATGGCTCCGGCTTCTTTGAGTTTTTTTTCAATATCATTTGAATTTTTCACATCTTTTCTAATTTGTGCTAGAATATCCAATGCTGTGTACTCCCTAGCATTTTTTATGTTTACGTCTAGTGTTGCGTTGGTAAGCAAGTAGTTTAAGGACTGCCAAAAACCAAAAAAAACAAACAAACTTGGAACTTTACTAACCAGCAAGTGAGGATATTACCACTAAATGGAAAAAGAAAGAAAAAACTTTAATACTTCCCATAATATATTAGTTAGTTGCAACTTCGGCTAAATCATTTTTTGTATTGTGTAAAAAAAAAAAGAAGAAAAAACATTTGATTATAGTCATACCTCGACTTGTTTATTCGCCACAGCTAGATGTAATATAGTGTTGCCTCCTCCATCTTTAGCATTGACAAACTCTTTATTTTTAGTGGTATTCATAAGTATTTTCAGAGATTCTAACTGGTCACGCAACATACATAAATGTAAGATGGTCTCACCCCTATCCATCACAGCTTCAGCTGCATAGGGGTTGGCTTGAACTAATACTTTCAACACATCGACCTTGCCCTTCATCACTGCAAGATGGAGTGGATTTTTACCATTTTTGTCACGAGTTAGGCACATGTCAAGATCTACAGATATCAAAGCTTGTACAACCTCGACATGCCCCTTTGCAGCAGCAAGGTGAAGGGGCAAGCCGTGTGAAGAGTCTAGAATTTCAGCAAGATCTGGATTTAGACGCAGAACTTCTTTGACGAAGTTTGTATGCCCGCGTAATGCAGCCACATGTAGAGGACTCCTACCAAACCAACCAGAGTTCACTCTATCAAGAACTAATGGATCTTCTCTGAGTATTTCTTGTAATAATGTGACATCGCCTTGTATTGCTGCTTCATGGAGCCTCAGTTCCATTCTCTCTGTAACTTTCTCCATGACAATGAGTATATAAATATATGAGCAATGAACACAGGTATTTATAGGCACCCAAACACTCAAATATACGAAAGCACCTACTATTTTCCATTATTATTATTATTATTATTATTATTTTTTATTTTGGGAAGTTGCATGACAAATGCTAAGAAACTTCACAGAACAACATATGTGAATAGAAGTGATGAACAGTCAAAGGTGTCGTCTGAGAAGTGGATTGGTTTTTTAGTTTTTTTGACTATTTTAGCTTGGGTTAAAAAGCTTGGTTTGAGAATGACTTTTTGGCTTTTAGATTTTTTTGACTTTTTTTGTGAGAGAATAGTGTAATGATTATGAATTGGATGTAATGTTTTGTTTGTTATGACTAAAATAACCTATTTTATCTTTTATGGCTAAAATAGTCCCAAACTTATCCAAGCCCACTTGCCAAACCATGCCAAAGGCATAGTTGCATGGCATCTCTCCTCGTCGCTTTAGTAGACTAGTCTGTGTTCATACCTGGTACTATAATAATTACAAATAATAATAATAATAATAATAATAATTAAATAAATAAAACAATAAAAACAAATATTCGCCAAAGCATGGGAAAGGGCAGACAAACATTTATTTTATTTATTAAAATGTATTTGGACCATAGATTTTAGTAGAGATTTGAAAAATAAGAGAGAAATGGAAAATGTGAGAGCAATTTGTTACTCACATTTTTCTTTTTTTTTTTTAGATCACTACTCAAATTTATAATTGAAACACAACTTAATTGTAAATTAATTGGTTATTTGCCAAAGTAAATATGAAAGAGTGGATCGGTTTATTTATTTATGAGCACAAAATCCCAAATACTACAATAGGATTTTTAATTGGGTTTGGATGTTCTCAAGTTATATTCAATTTGAGAGTGTTTGGGTTTGGTGGATTCATGTTGTGGCCTATCTCAGTGATTCTAATTATTCATTTTTTAAAATTCGTTGAATAAAAAATTCATGCAAAAGTTTAAGATGATTGGATATCGGTAAATATATTTTGGAATCACATTTGTTCCAAACAAATAGGTGACAAATATAATTTTAAGAATAATTATTCATTTTTTATAATACAAATGTGATTTAAACATATAGTTGTTAATTTTTTTATAATGATTCTACTCAACGAGTCTTTAAAAGTGAACAGTTTGAATTATCTAGATCGGTTGCAATTTACAAAATGGACTCACTAATCCTAAACGCTCTCCCAATTGACACTCTCAAATTGAAATGACAAATTTAAAAGAATTCAAATCATTTTTAATAATGGACAAAAATCATAAACGTTTAATAATGCGATATTATTATGATGATATACTTGGTAGACGTTTATTATTTATTTAAACTATTTGATAATTACAAAACCTCTCTAATGTTTTTTAAAATTACACTGATCCCTTTAGACTCTCTAATAATAATTATAGGAATCTCTCAAATAGTTTATGAAATAAGAAATTACACTGACTCTCTTTTTGACTCTATCCATATATATATTAAATGATGGCTGAAGTGGCATTATATTTTAATAATTTAAAATTTTATAATTTTTTAAATTTAGCTTCAGCGGCCACAGCCACCATAACCAGGTCGTCAATCACAGCTCAATATATATATATATACACACTAGGTAAAAAATGTTCATCTAAGGCACGGGTTATTATTATGATAAATTTAAATTTTAAAAGTATAAATCTTTTAACAAATTATTTTATTTAGTTTGATTTTTTAAAATATTTTTTAGATCTGTATATTATTGTGGTAAATTTAGATTTCAAAAATCTAAATCTTCTAACAAATTATTCTGTTTGATTTGATTTTTTCAAAATCTATTTTAGATGAATTTTCGTTTATTTTAATGAATTTGTTTTCATATTTTTTTCTCTTATTTTTTTTTATTTTTTTATTTTTTTTCCACCCTTTCTTTGTAAATTCATATGCATGTAACAAATCTTTTAATAAATGATCCATTTTGTTAATAAATAAATCATACTCGTATTAATAAACAAATCATTAAGTTCATTAACAAATTTTAATGATATAAAAACCATTTTGTTAATAAATAAAGCATTAAGTCAATTAAAAGGTTTTAATGATGTGAGAAATATTTTTAAATGAACAAATTTGATAATTTATTATTGTATAGGAGAGTAGTTATTTTTTTTCCTGATTATTGTGTTAAATTAAAATTATAACAAATGATAATTGTAATTTTTAATATTATAGAACCAATTCATATTTTAAACAAACCTTATGAGTGTGTTTGTAATTTGCTAAAAATAAAAGATTTATATTTCATAATTGACCAAAAATGTTTGCGTAATTACAAAAAAATCTTCACTCAAAATAGTACCACAAATATTGGTTAATATTACCAAAGAAAAGGATAAAATGAGAAAGTCAATATATAGGTCACCATTATTAAATTATACAAAATAAAGGGAAAAAATTATGAAAAAGAAAGACAAAACATAAGCAGGAAAGAGCATCTTATATATATAGATATACACTTTTGAGAATCATAGATATATGTACATTTATTTTTATAAGTTGGATTTTTTTTCAAGATTAAATCTAAATCTGAGAGAATTTGAGAGATTTGTGGGACTCAACAAGAGTCCATTTCAATTATTCGAATAATTCATTTTGTAGGATTTTTTGTATATATTATTTATAAAAAAATTAAGTTAATCTAATAATCACATTTTCATTTGATTGTATTTGTTTTTTTTTTATTTTTTTATTTTTAAAATGGATAATATATTTTGAAAAGGACGCTTGTTGTCTATTTTTTCAGAGATAAATACGATAAAAAAAAAGTTACAATTATCGAATCAATTTAACTTTTTTAATAGATGATACATACGAAGAACACTACTAAAAAAATAGTTCAGATTATCGAAACAAAACCCTCAATTTCACTAAGTTCAGATTTAAACTCTCTCCTCTCATGATAACAAATAATTTCTTTTAATTTTTTTTAAAATATTAAGAAACACAATAACATTCTTAATAAATTTGTTTTGTTTCTCTGGTTTGGGCGTGACACTGTTATCTTCAAGTGAATTAGTTTGTCAATGCCTTTTGCGTCGACTTTTTTTTAGCATTTATACTGATTTGTTTAAAAAGATTAATTTTTTTTTACACTTTTAGATTTTACTCAATTACACTAGTTAGAATTTTTCTTTTTTTTTTTAAAAGATTGAAGAATGTTCATTAAAAACAAAAAGTAAAAAATAGTTGATTTTTTGTTTTTAATGAGTTTTTTTGAATTCTTGTAAAACAAAAATTAACTACTTTTGAGATTCTTCTATATTAGAGGAACCTCAAAAAATAAAAAATAATTTTTTTTATAAAATAAAAAATAATTTTTTTTATAAAACAATTAAAAACAAAAAAAATTGAGGAAATAAAAAACCAGCTGTCTTTTTAAATTTTTTTTAAAAGTTTATGATAAATTTTATAAACTTTAATGATTAAAATTATAACATTTTTCATAAATTTGTAATTATTTTCAGACAGTACACCACTATCATGTAATTTTTTCAAAAAATTTCTGAAAAAAATAAGATTTTTTTAGCGGATCCCAATGCTTGTTCGATTGATGTAAATGCTAGTTTTCTAGGGAGGTGGCAGCCGGGAAGGGGTGGTCCCTCGAGGGAATGGCACTGGCCATGGTGTTTTGGTTTCATGGAAATTGCTTAGCAATTTTTTGGAAGTGAACCAAGTGACAAGTTCAATTTGTGTTTAATTTGTTTGAGATTAACTCATTATATAAATTAGTGGGTCCCGATCAGTGTGTTATTAAATTTATAAAATATAAATTTTAATTTTAAATTAAAACATGTATTGTCTGTTGCTCATTGAGTGAAAGTGTTACTTACTAGACCAATAATCTTAGGTTCATGTCTCTTTCACTACCTCAATATTTAATTTTTTATATTCTTTTAGAAAAATAGGAGGCGCCTGACATAAGGGATTTTTCATGAAGGAAAATGCTATAGGTCCCAAATTTTCTACCAAATAAATGACCAAATGTCTTACATGGGTGTGGGGTCTACAAAATTATGGACCCCACACCCATGTAAGATATTTGATTATTTATTTGGTAGAAAATTTGATAACTCTAACCTTACTCTTTGGTGAAAAGCCCCTTTTATTAGCTCTTTTTTTGTGTGAAACCCACGGAATAAAATAATAGTCTCAAAATTCTCTCAAATTAAAAAAAAGATAATCAAAAGACTGAATTACGTTTCCATATAAATGGGCAAATATAAAACAATTGAACCGTTTCTCTCCCTTTACTCTGTTTCATCATTTGAAACACAAAAGCACACAATATTAGAGTAAAATTTTACTATCATTCTATCAAACGAAAATAGAACATATAAAATCAGGGTAAAACTTTATTCTCATTTTATTAAAAAAAAAACAAAATACATAATATCATAGTAAAATTTTACTCTCATTCTATCAAATTTTACTCTCATTTTATCAAACAAAAATAGAACACATAACACCAGAGTAAAATTTTACTCTAGTATTATCAACAAAAATCGAACACATAATAGCAGAGTAAAATTTCATCCTCATTCTAGAAATAAAAAACAGAGCACACAGTACTAGAGTAAAAATTTTTTCTCATTCTATTAAACAAAATCAGATCATTCATAATAAAAATAAATCAAAACATTTGATCTCTAAAACCCTTATATGTTGTAGTGGGCTACCGAAAGCTAAAATAATAAAAAAAAAGAAAGTAAATTACAAATATACGTTTTGAATTTATTTAAAATATGAATTACTACTTGTAGTTTTGTAAATTACAACTATCTCTTTGTCAAATTTTTTTTCAAAGAATGCAAGACACCCCCAATTTTTTTTTATCTTACTCACATGAGTTTGGGTCCCACTTGAGTGTAAGTCTTATACAAATTTTGGTAAATTTTTTTTTTTTTTTTTTTTTTTTGTATCTTTTGCATTCTTCAAAGTTTTTATCGAACAAAATTAACAAAAAAAAAAAATAAAAATTCATAACTACTATCATATAAATAATAATATTATTAGAATTATTAATTGACATATATTTATGATATAAAAATTGTTAGTTAAAAATTTTTTAATTAATTTTTTAGATTATTTTATATTAGATGTAAGATAAATTGATAGAGTAAGAGAATAAATTGTGTATATATTGATATTATTATTGATTGATATATGTTGATTGTATTGTATGTACATTATATAGGAGATGTGAAGTGGAGGTGGTAGTGGTGTAGTGGGTTAGGTTTAGTGGAGTAGGTGAGGTGGTAGTGGTGTAGTGGGTTAGGTTTAGTGGAGTAGGTTTAACAGCCCCTCTCAAACTCAAGGAGGTTAGACACAAACCAACTTGAGTTTGGAGAGAGTAACAAAACAGGAAAGTAAATTGATAAATAAAAACAAAACAGGATAGGAGACACGGTATGGTCGTGTCAGACCGTTGTAGGAGACACGGTATGGTCGTGTCAGACAGTTTACGGGGTCATGTCGGACCGTTGTAGCAGACACTGTGTGGTCGTGTCATCGGACCGTAGAAGACAGTTTATTAGGTGAGGTGGTAGTGGTGTAGTGGGTTAGGTTTAGTGGAGTAGGTGAGGTGGTAGTGGTGTAGTGGGTTAGGTTTAGTGGAGTAGGTGAGGTGGTAGTGGTGTAGTGGGTTAGGTTTAGTGGAGTAGGTGAGGTGGTAGTGGTGTAGTGGGTTAGGTTTAGTGGAGTAGGTGAGGTGGTAGTGGTGTAGTGGGTTAGGTTTAGTGGAGTAGGTGAGGTGGTAGTGGTGTAGTGGGTTAGGTTTAGTGGAGTAGGTGAGGTGGTAGTGGTGTAGTGGGTTAGGTTTAGTGGAGTAGGTGAGGTGGTAGTGGTGTAGTGGGTTAGGTTTAGTGGAGTAGGTGAGGTGGTAGTGGTGTAGTGGGTTAGGTTTAGTGGAGTAGGTGAGGTGGTAGTGGTGTAGTGGGTTAGGTTTAGTGGAGTAGGTGAGGTGGTAGTGGTGTAGTGGGTTAGGTTTAGTGGAGTAGGTGAGGTGGTAGTGGTGTAGTGGGTTAGGTTTAGTGGAGTAGGTGAGGTGGTAGTGGTGTAGTGGGTTAGGTTTAGTGGAGTAGGTGAGGTGGTAGTGGTGTAGTGGGTTAGGTTTAGTGGAGTAGGTGAGGTGGTAGTGGTGTAGTGGGTTAGGTTTAGTGGAGTAGGTGAGGTGGTAGTGGTGTAGTGGGTTAGGTTTAGTGGAGTAGGTGAGGTGGTAGTGGTGTAGTGGGTTAGGTTTAGTGGAGTAGGTGAGGTGGTAGTGGTGTAGTGGGTTAGGTTTAGTGGAGTAGGTGAGGTGGTAGTGGTGTAGTGGGTTAGGTTTAGTGGAGTAGGTGAGGTGGTAGTGGTGTAGTGGGTTAGGTTTAGTGGAGTAGGTGAGGTGGTAGTGGTGTAGTGGGTTAGGTTTAGTGGAGTAGGTGAGGTGGTAGTGGTGTAGTGGGTTAGGTTTAGTGGAGTAGGTGAGGTGGTAGTGGTGTAGTGGGTTAGGTTTAGTGGAGTAGGTGAGGTGGTAGTGGTGTAGTGGGTTAGGTTTAGTGGAGTAGGTGAGGTGGTAGTGGTGTAGTGGGTTAGGTTTAGTGGAGTAGGTGAGGTGGTAGTGGTGTAGTGGGTTAGGTTTAGTGGAGTAGGTGAGGTGGTAGTGGTGTAGTGGGTTAGGTTTAGTGGAGTAGGTGAGGTGGTAGTGGTGTAGTGGGTTAGGTTTAGTGGAGTAGGTGAGGTGGTAGTGGTGTAGTGGGTTAGGTTTAGTGGAGTAGGTGAGGTGGTAGTGGTGTAGTGGGTTAGGTTTAGTGGAGTAGGTGAGGTGGTAGTGGTGTAGTGGGTTAGGTTTAGTGGAGTAGGTGAGGTGGTAGTGGTGTAGTGGGTTAGGTTTAGTGGAGTAGGTGAGGTGGTAGTGGTGTAGTGGGTTAGGTTTAGTGGAGTAGGTGAGGTGGTAGTGGTGTAGTGGGTTAGGTTTAGTGGAGTAGGTGAGGTGGTAGTGGTGTAGTGGGTTAGGTTTAGTGGAGTAGGTGAGGTGGTAGTGGTGTAGTGGGTTAGGTTTAGTGGAGTAGGTGAGGTGGTAGTGGTGTAGTGGGTTAGGTTTAGTGGAGTAGGTGAGGTGGTAGTGGTGTAGTGGGTTAGGTTTAGTGGAGTAGGTGAGGTGGTAGTGGTGTAGTGGGTTAGGTTTAGTGGAGTAGGTGAGGTGGTAGTGGTGTAGTGGGTTAGGTTTAGTGGAGTAGGTGAGGTGGTAGTGGTGTAGTGGGTTAGGTTTAGTGGAGTAGGTGAGGTGGTAGTGGTGTAGTGGGTTAGGTTTAGTGGAGTAGGTGAGGTGGTAGTGGTGTAGTGGGTTAGGTTTAGTGGAGTAGGTGAGGTGGTAGTGGTGTAGTGGGTTAGGTTTAGTGGAGTAGGTGAGGTGGTAGTGGTGTAGTGGGTTAGGTTTAGTGGAGTAGGTGAGGTGGTAGTGGTGTAGTGGGTTAGGTTTAGTGGAGTAGGTGAGGTGGTAGTGGTGTAGTGGGTTAGGTTTAGTGGAGTAGGTGAGGTGGTAGTGGTGTAGTGGGTTAGGTTTAGTGGAGTAGGTGAGGTGGTAGTGGTGTAGTGGGTTAGGTTTAGTGGAGTAGGTGAGGTGGTAGTGGTGTAGTGGGTTAGGTTTAGTGGAGTAGGTGAGGTGGTAGTGGTGTAGTGGGTTAGGTTTAGTGGAGTAGGTGAGGTGGTAGTGGTGTAGTGGGTTAGGTTTAGTGGAGTAGGTGAGGTGGTAGTGGTGTAGTGGGTTAGGTTTAGTGGAGTAGGTGAGGTGGTAGTGGTGTAGTGGGTTAGGTTTAGTGGAGTAGGTGAGGTGGTAGTGGTGTAGTGGGTTAGGTTTAGTGGAGTAGGTGAGGTGGTAGTGGTGTAGTGGGTTAGGTTTAGTGGAGTAGGTGAGGTGGTAGTGGTGTAGTGGGTTAGGTTTAGTGGAGTAGGTGAGGTGGTAGTGGTGTAGTGGGTTAGGTTTAGTGGAGTAGGTGAGGTGGTAGTGGTGTAGTGGGTTAGGTTTAGTGGAGTAGGTGAGGTGGTAGTGGTGTAGTGGGTTAGGTTTAGTGGAGTAGGTGAGGTGGTAGTGGTGTAGTGGGTTAGGTTTAGTGGAGTAGGTGAGGTGGTAGTGGTGTAGTGGGTTAGGTTTAGTGGAGTAGGTGAGGTGGTAGTGGTGTAGTGGGTTAGGTTTAGTGGAGTAGGTGAGGTGGTAGTGGTGTAGTGGGTTAGGTTTAGTGGAGTAGGTGAGGTGGTAGTGGTGTAGTGGGTTAGGTTTAGTGGAGTAGGTGAGGTTGTAGTGGTGTAGTGGGTTGGTGGAGTAGGTGAAGTGGAGGTGGTAGTGGTGTAGTGGGTTAGGTTTAGTGGAGTAGGTTTAACATTAGACGTACTTAAAAAGTGAAAAAGAAATGATATTTAAAAAAAAAAAATAGTAAAAACAAAAGAATTAATTAATTAAATTTTTAACAGATCCTAATACTTGTTGGATGGAATAAATGCTAGTTTATCGAAGGGCGGCTTACGAGGTGGCAGTCGGGAAGGGGTGGGTGGTCCCTCAAGGCCAAGGGGATGGCACAGGCAATGGAGTTTTGGTTTCGTGGAAGTTACTTACCAATTTACTGGCACAGACTAGCAATGGTGTTTTGGTTTCATGGAACGTGCATAGCAATTTGATGGCACTTTGTAATAGAGTTATTTAGGCAAGTTTGAGAATTTATAAAAAAGTTAAAAAGTTAAAACGTTACTTAAAAAGTTAAAAAATTAACATTATTTATCAAAAGTCAACAATTACGGCTGTATAACTTTCAATTCGAATTTTTTCCTACAAATCAATTTTTACAATTTTTATTACACATTTTTCCATAAAAAGTCAAAAAGTTAACCCAAATATTCATATTTTCAACCTCAATTTTTTAGTCCAAAAAGACAAAAAGTGCACTTATTTAGGATACCCCAAACAACCCCTTAATGAGATAAATTATTTCAACTCAACTTATGTTTGATTTATTAAAATTTTATTTAAAAATTACTTATTATATAAATTAATTAAATTTTAATATAATTTTAAACTCGTTAAGTTTTTAAATTAATTATTTAGTTCAGAGAACTTATATATATACAATAAGAAAATTAAATTACTCAAATTCGACTTGTATTCAACTCGTTAGAAATTTATTCAAAATCGATTTAGTATGAAAACAAGTTTAAACATAATTTTAAAATCATAAATTATCAAACTAAGTTTAGACAAAATTAATTCGACACGACCCATTTCCAGTAATAACCGGCAATGGTGTTTTGGTTTTATGGAAATTGGCACGACCACGTCGCTACAACCTCTTTTACCTTTGACAACCATAAATAAATGTATATTAGGTATAAAATCATTGTGCAAGTCACATGTTATTATCATGATAAATTTAAATTTTAAAAGTATAATTTGGTTTTTTTAAAAAATTATTTTAGACGAATTTTTGTTTGCTTTAATGAATTTGTTTTCATATATATATATATATATATATATTTTCCCCTTTCTTTTTAGATCCATATGCATCTAACAAATCTTCTAACAAATGATTCATTTTATTAATAAATAAATTATACTAGTATAATAAATGAAATTTATTAATTTTATTAATAAATAAATATGATTAATTTCATATCATTAATTTTAATGATATGAAAAATATCTTTTAGTTAACCATTTTTTTAATAAATAAAGTATTAAATCAATTAACCGTTTTTAATGATATGAGAAATATTTTTCAATGAACAATGTTGATAATTTATTGTTGAATAGGAGAGTAGTTAGTTTTTTTTTCCTGATTATTGTGTTAAATTGAAATTTATAATAAACGATAGTTGTAATTTCTAAACTCATTTGTGACGTGTAGTTGAGCTCCATTGATGCTTAGGTGGTGGGTCTCTTCTTATGGGTTGGGTCAAATCAGGTTGGCAACCGGTTATCCCTGGGCTTGTGCCCACGGATGCCGTGATAACACCTTAGAGCATCCTTTTTTCAATGTCAAAGTATTATAAGACCAATTCATATTTTAAATAAATCTTATGGGTATATTGTAATTTTCTAAAAAACAAAAGATTTATATTTCATCATTGACCAAGAATATTTGTGTAATTATGAAAAAAATTACCGCAAATTAGTACCACCAATATTGGTTAATATTACTAAAGAAAATGGAAAAATGAGAAAGCCAACATATAGGTCACCATTATTAAATTATACCAAATAAAAGGGTAAAATAATAAAAAGAAAGACAAACCATAAACAAGAAAGAGCTTCTTATCTATATAGATATATAATTTTGAGAATCATATATATATATATGTACATTTATTCTTATAAGTTGGATTTTTTTCAAGTTTAAATCTAAATATAAGAGAATTTGAGAGGCTTGTGAGGCCTAACAAGAGTCTCATTTCAATTATCCGAATCATTTATTTCGTGAGATTTTCCATATATGTCATTCATGAAAAAATTAAGTTAATCCAATAATCATAACAATTTCATTTTATCATATTTATTTATTTATTTATTTTAAAAAATGGATAATCTATTTAAAAAAAGATGATACTTGTTGTCTATTTTTTTAAAGACAAATATGATAAAATAAATATGTTACAGTTATTGAATCAATCTAATTTTTTTCATGAATGATATATATGAAGAATACTTCAAAAGGAATTGTTTAGATTATCGAAACGGAATCCTCTCAATTTCACTAAGTTCAGATTTAAACTCTCTCCTCTCAGGATAACAAATAATTTCTTTTAATTTTTTCTTTAAATCATTAAGAAACACAATAATAACTTTCTTAATAAATTTGCTTTGTTTCTCTGGTTTGGTGACACTGTTATCTTCAAGTGAATTAGTTTGTCAATGCCTTTTGGGTCGACTTTTTTTTTTTTTTGGCTTTTATATTGATTTGTTTTTAGATATTACTGAATTAGACCGGTTAGAAAAATAAATAAATAAAAAAAGATTGAAGAATGTTCATGAAAAACAAAAAGTAAAAGTAGTTGATTTTTTTTTTGTTTTTAGTGAGTATTTTTTGAATTCTTGCCAAAAAAATTAACTATTTTTGAGAGTCTTTTATACTAGAGGAACCTAAAAAGTGAAAAACATATATATATATACATATATAATTGTTTTTAAAAAATAATAATAACAAAAAAAATTGAGAAAATAACAAACCAGATGTCTTTTTTTTTTTTCAAAAAAAAATTACAAATTTATGGTAAATTTTATAAACTTTAATTATTAAAATCATAATTTATTTTATTTATTTATTTTATTTTTATGAATTTGTAATTATTTTCGGACAGTATACCACTATCATGTAATTTTTTCAAAAAATTTCTGATAAAAACAAGGGGTTTGTTTGATTTGTATCTTAACATACAATTTTTAATTTTTTTTAAAAAAATTTTGGGTGGTTGTCGTTTAGCTTAATAGGTGGCAGCCGGGATGGGGTGGTCCCCAAGGGGATGGCGCTGGCAATGGTGTTCTGGTTTCATGGAAATTGCTTAGCAATTTAATGGCAGGTGTTTTGGTTTCATGGAAATTGCTTAGCAATTTTTTGGAAAGGCAATAGAGCTGTTAAGTGAATCAAGTGCCTTGAGTTCGATTCGTGTTTGGCTCGTTAAAAATTTATTAGAGATCAACTCATTATATAAATAAGTCAAGTTTGAGTATACTTTTAAAGCTGTTAATTTTTCTAGTCAAATTTGAACAACTTATTATTCGACTCGATAAATTTATATATACAATAAAATATCATGCTACTCGAGCTAGACTTATATTTGACTTATTCAAAACTCGTTTGAGATCGACTTGTTATATAAACAAATTTAAACATAATTTTAAATCCGTCAAATTATCAAATTAAGTTTGAACAACTTATTAACTGGTTCGACTCTACTCATTTTCAACCCTAACCAACAATGGTGTTTTGGTTTCATGGAAATTGCTTTGCAATTTATAAGAAGGATTGTGATGGGGTTATGGTATGAGATTGGATGTGGTGATTGCAATGGGGTATTTTCATTTATTATTTTCAAAAATTTTACTTTTCAACTTGAATGTGTTGGACAATCTTCACTGTATTTAAAAGAATTAATTCTATTGTGTACACAACAACAATTAGAATTAAAAGAAATAAAGAAAAAAGAGAGAATTTGTTTGATTACAAAAAATCAAACTTGAAATAATAAATAAATAAATAAAACTGTAAATTTTATTTTGTTACAAAAACAAAAATAAAATCTGATTAAATAAACAAATAAAACAGAATAAAATTAAACAACTTACTTGGTTAATTTATTTGAATAACTTTTCTGATCAAGTCCAGTGTTTAACACTGTGTCCTTAAGACAGATTCGTCCTCTCCACGGTGCTTTCAGAATTTGGACGTCTATCTCCCAGGATAAAATGATCTACTACAAACAATAGCAGCACTACAAATTGTTTGTCTAACGAACACACAAAGTGTTTATACTCTCTCTGACAAGAAAATAATGCAGCAAAATGAAGAGGAAGTTTGCAGAATTATGAAGGACGAAAATTAGAGTTACAAAATCCAAATGAGGGTGGTCCTATTTATAGATGTGAAGGTGGCTCTTGGTTTTGAATTGAACAGGTATGTGGCTCTTGGTTTTGAATTGAACAGGTATGATACCTGTTGGGTTTTGAATTCAAACAGATTTGAATCTGTTAACTATTCAAACAGATAGCAATAACGGGAAGGGCCCTGTTTGGGTGTGCATTAATTCCAAACTAGTTTATTTCTGTTTGAAAACGGGAAGGGCTCTGTTTGGATGTACAGAAATTCCAAAACAGTTTAATTTGAATTCTGAATTTTATTTTACCAAAAAATAAAATTAAATTCAAATGTTTTTGGCCCAAAAAGATTAGAAGCACACCAGCGCCCAGGCCCAGCCCGCCCGACCGGCGCGCGTGTGGTGATTTTGGGTCCAATGTGTCTAGCCCATTTTGCCCATAACCTCTCCCTCTAAAACACTTGGGTACCCCTTGGGGCACACCCCAAGTATCTCACCCTAAGCCTTATAAACCCTTTCAAAACTCCCCACCAAATCAATGTGGGACAAGCCAATTTATAACCTTAAGGAATTTCCACCAAAACTCCATTTCCATGGAGCATACTTTGGCTTCAATTTCCCATTCACTCGGTAATGGTTTTGAGCAACCAAATATACTACGTGAATCACAACACGGCATAGAACGCGTTACCACTTTGACCCGAGTAAATCGACACTCGGGGTCCACCTAAAAATTAGACCAAACTTGAGGAAAAATTCTGATTTTACCCAGAATTTTTCTACCATTTCCAACAGAATGGTGTAATTTTATTTGAGGGATAATTTAGTTATTATAGTAACAAACACAAAATCCATCTACAACAGCGATTTGGGATCACTGCTGTGTCCCTGTTGTGCATTGAAACAACATCTTTTCAAAATATATATATATTTGTATAGAAGTTTTGCTTTAATGGTATAATCTACATCTTCATCACAAAAAAAGAAAAAAAAAAATAATTATAATCCACATCTTTAAAAATAAAAATATATATATATTTATATATATAATCTACATCTTACACGTATGTAGAATGTGAGGTCCACAATAGATTATCACTTCCTACGCTTTTTTCTCTTCCTAACACAAGCTCAAAACTGATTCTTTCATTTGATAATACCACTATCTATTAAATAAATTACATAAAATCTCTAAAACATCACCACCAGTCCCCATTTACACACAAAATAAAACCCAACAAAAATGAAACTAAGGGGTTGTTTGAAATATTCTAAATAAGTACATTTTTTAATTTTTTATGAAATATGGGTTGGGTTTAAAGCGATGTGGTAGAGAGGTGATGTGACTTAAATAAAGTGATGTGATTTAAATAGGATATTGACTTTTTGACTTTTTTAGTATATGCCAAACAAGGCATAAATATAAAAAGAGATAAAATGAAATCCAATACAGGGGTCTTAGTTAACTAAGAAGTGGGTTTTACAAGTTTTTGTAAGATAAATTGATAGAGAGAGAATAAATTGTATGTATTATGATTGATATATATTATGTACATGGTTGGTCTCCTTTATATAGGAGATGTGGGTGGAGAGTAGGTGTAGAGTAGGTGGAGTGGAGTAGTTTTAACAACCCCCCTCAAACTCAAGGAGGATAGACACAAATCAACTTGAGTTTGGAAAGAGTAACAAAATAAAAAAATAGACTAATACATAAAATAAAAGAGGATAGGAGACACTATATGGTCCTGTTGGACCGTTGGTGAAGACACTGTGCGGGCATGTCAGATCGTTGTAGAGGACACTGTATGGTTATGTCAGACCGTTGTAGCAGATAATGTCTGGATAGTTTACGAGGTCATGCCGGACCGATGTAGATGCTAACCGGAATCAATGGCGGGACAGTTTACGGGGTCATGCCGGACCGTTGTAAAAGCTAACCGGAATCAATGTCGGGACAGTTTACGGGGTCATGTCAGACCGTTGTAAAAGCTAATTGGAATCAATGTCGGGACAGTTTATGGGGTCATGCCGGACCGTTGTAAAAGCTAACCGGAATCAATGTCGGGACAGTTTATGGGGTCATGCCGGACTGATGTAGAAGATACTATATGATTGTGTATATAGGCTGCCCAAAAGATATACATGTAGATATATATCGAGCCCTCAAAAGTCGCGCCCTCAAAAGGCGCGCCCACTTCATCAAAAGCCGTGCCCGACAGAAATCATCGAGCGGCGAGCCGTCAAAAGTTGTGCCGGACATGCGGCGAGGCACGTGATCGACAGAGTGTCGTGTCGTCCGCGTCGTCATTGTCTATATAAACCAATGCGGAGGCTGTGTAAACCAAACCAGTCTGAAACCTCTGAACATTTTCATTCTGAAACACTCTGTAACCAACCCTTTCTGACATTACCAGTTTGAAAGCGTTGGTTCTCTGAAACACTCAGCAACCCAAAACATGGCCTCTTCTTCCCGTTCAGCTACCCAGAATATGGCCTCTTCTCCCGTGGTCTGCTCACTCTCTTTCCCGACCTCAACGAGTCCACAAGAGAAATAACCGGTGCGCGTTGCCTTGAACCTCAACCAAGCGCCTCTGGTTTTGCTCCGTTGAACTTTCTTATGCGGTCTGTGGAGCAAAAAATGGCAGTGCAATCAGATATTGAGGCAATCAGTATACATTGAAGTCATGTGTGGAGACCATGACTGCGGTCACAAACTTGTCGCACCGGCTTCAGAGGGACAAATGAGGTGCAGCAGTTAAACGCCCAACTGACTCTGCTCCAGCGCATGTATAAGGATGCGCGAGCAGAGATATGTGTGCTAAAAGCGGAAAACAAGGAGCTGAAGCGGAAGGCCACCGTTATGTTCTGATTTGGAGGTCCGCCATATGCTGCAGTGGAGGAGAGGGGGGATGAACGTGCTCAGTGGATTAGGAAGTACTGAGACCGGGCTGTCACGGGACACCCAAGATAAAAGTAAGAAGAAGAGAATAGTGGAATAGGCAAAAAAGAAAGGCCGGTGTTTTGGATGAGATTTTTTTGTTTGTTTTTGTTTGTTTTTTTTTTGTGTTTTTTTTTTTGTGTTTTTTTTTTCGGTTGTGGTGTAAAATTGTGAGAGGGGTTGATCCCGGCATGAAAAAAGGACAAGTTTGTGTGGAATGAAAACCGAGTTGGTTGTGAATGGATTTTTTTTTTTTTGAAATAATAATAATAATAATAAGATAATGGAAAAAGAGAGATAAAATAAAATAAAGAAAGTGGAGCAATGTGGGTGGGGTGCAAAAGGTGAAGATTGACTCAGTTGCTTAAGAAGAAAAAGAAAAAGAGGTATGTGTTTGTGCAAAAGTTGACATAGTGGGAGCTAGACAGCCTTTCAGACAATTTGCCTATCCCTCCTCCAGGAGAATATCACAACTCGTCAGCTTGAAAGATGTTTAGGATTCATCTATCTGGTCTTGCATGTTTGAAGTCCAAAGAGTCAGATTGTCCCTTAGCAGTTGCATGATGAGAGTGCTGTTCTTGTATGATTCTTCACCTAAAGTATCAAGTTCAGCTATTGCTTCCTCAAATGCCTGTTTTGCCATGTTACAAGCTTTATCAGATGAATTGAGAATCTCGTAATAGAACACTGAGAAATTGAGGGCTAGCCCCAGTCTTATGGGATGTGTTGGAGCTAGATCAGTCAAAGCAACATCCTGAGCAGCCTTGTAAGCGTTCATAGTGTCCTCAGCAGCCTCCTTACGCTCATCACCAACCTTGAACTCAGCAAGATACCTATGGTAATCGCCTTTCATCTTCAGATAAAACACCTTGGACTCGGTGGCGGTGGCGGAAGGAACGAGATTAGAGTCGAGCAAGTTGAGAATACCAGCGCAGACGAGAGAGAGCTCGGACTCGACCTTGGATCTGTAGTCCTTGACCAAAACGACATGGTCATCGTTCTTGCGAGACTCCTCTTTCTGCTCGATCGAGGAGACAATACGCCAGGCAGCATGGAGAGAGCCGATGACGTTCTTGTAGGCGACGGAGAGGAGGTTGCGCTCCTCGACGGTGAGCTCGCCGGCGGGAGTGGATCCGACGACAAGCTTCTCCATGAACATCACCATCTCTTCGTAGCGCTCGGCTTGTTCGGCCAGTTTCGCCATGTAAACGTACTGTTCTCGGCTTAGGTTGTCTGGAACTGTCATAGTCGCCATTGCTGAGAAGAGAGAGAAGCGGAGAGAACTATAGAGAGAGAGAGAGAGAGAGAGAGAGTGAAGGCATGTGTAGAGGTCCGGCGGGCGGCCAAGGCGAGGCTGCCCCCCGCCGGTGAAGCAGAATTACTAGCTTCTTAACCTTGCTCTGATACCATGTAAGATAAATTGATAGAGAGAGAATAAATTGTATGTATTATGATTGATATATATTATGTACATGGTTGGTCTCCTTTATATAGGAGATGTGGGTGGAGAGTAGGTGTAGTGGAGTAGGTGGAGTAGGTAGAGTGGAGTAGTTTTAACAGTTTTGAAATGAAAATTCTTCAAATTTAATCTAATCCAGAAATGAAATCAAATATGTAATTCTAAATTTGATTAGAAAATCTATATTTTACAAGCAATGGTGGTTGATTTCATCTCAACTTAAACTCTTTGTTTTAACTACATTCAAAACATTATGGCTTTTATTCCCTTCTTCAAGTTCTATTTCTCAAGTCTACATTGAAGGACAAAACCACCTCCACTATTCGTGAAGGTCGGGTCACCACCAACTCCTAAATCGAACCTCTCGGTTGGCTAAGTAAATCAGATGGCAACAATCATGGGCAACTGAGATTAGCATTGGTAGCACATTATGAGCCATGAACCAAGGAAAGATTTTTTACTCATAGCTCAAGAGGAAGTTAATTTCTTGTTTAAAATCAAAGAAAAAAATTTGATGGCTTCATAATACAAGCCAAAACAAAGCTGATAAACAAATGTTAAATGAAGATGATGAAATGGCAAGCTATGTTAGTTAGCCTAAGTGACTATTAGTTAGTTTAGGTGTCAAATTTTAGTTTGCTATTAGTGTTGGTGTAATGCTCTGTTTTACCCTGTTTTGGGTGACACAGGCATTCATATGAAAAGAGTCTAAATACAATACGAAAAAATAGAGTTGTAATCTGTAATAAAAATTATCACTCTGCTTGGTTCCCATTTTTTAAAAACAGTTTTCAGAAAATTTTGCACTCTTATTTTTTGTGTTTTTTTGTTTTTACTGAATTTTCTAAATATTTTATGCAAATTTTTTACTTTTTAAACACACCTAACATAAATACACTTAAAAAGTAAAAAAATTGTAAAAAAATCTTTAAAAAATTCATTAAATATCAAAAATACAAAAAAAAAAATACAAGAATTTAGTACATTTTTTGTATTTTTATGTATTTCTTAATTTTTTAAAATATTTTTTCCCAATTTTTTTACTTTTTAGACACATCTAAGTAAGGTGTATCTAAAAACGTAAATTTTTTTTTTTAAAATTTTAAAAATATTCACTAAAAATAAAAAAACACAAAAATCAAAAAACTCAATTTTTAAAAAACTTAATCCAGAAAATACAATTAAAAAATGAGGGATTAAAAAAATTAGAGTGAAAGTTTTTTTTTTTTTAATCAGGGAAAAAAGGACTCTGAGGTGTCATCACGGCCCCGTGGGCCCTGACCTTGGGGTAACCGGTTGCCAGTTAGGAATTAACCCCCACCATGTGAGGGACCCACTACCGGGACACCAGGGGAGCTCAACTATACGCCACAGACCGCCGAGAGTTCGAACCGGAGTACAGAGAGGGGGTCTCAAAGAGAACACTTCCACACTCCCCCCAGGATTCGACCCTGGGTCAAGCCTGTGGAGATGAGTTGCTTTCTCTACTGAGCCACCACCTCTGGTGGTTCCAAATCATCAAGTTCCCCTCATTCATTTCAGTTGTGAGATTAGTTTTGAAGGGCATAACCAAGGATTATAACATTTCAACTCCTTAAACAACATGAACAAAAATTTAAAAAAAAAACACTCCTCAAAAGACAAAACTACGATCACTCAAGCTATTATTGGGTTTAATTTGTTCATTAAAATACCTCTCTGGACACATTGATTTTGATATAATTTGGGATGATGTTGATCATTGATGGTGGCAGTGGACAATATTGTGGCTTGATGGTAGCAGTGAGTGATGAAGGTAGAGATGCTATTGGAAGAAGTCGGTGTGTAGTCCAATTTCTTTTTACACTCATTTTTTTAACACACCTTCAGAATTGTACTAGTGTGAAAAGATATTTCAAGGGTGTAAATAGAATCATGAAATTCTATTAAATAGATTTTTATTAATGTGAAAAGATAGTCTTGGATGTTTATTAATGTTGATCACATCATTTTATAAATAGATGTTTATTAATGTGAATTACATTTTTAGAAAGTCTTAATTTTGGTATGAAATTCTGTATAAATGTTATGATTGTCAATCATTTTGTTAAATTTTAATTTAATCGTGAATTCTATAGTATAGACTCTTTAAAATGTGTGCATAGTTGCTTTTTATTTTAAAAAAGAAATTGTTCATAACGATAGAATTGATCAATAATGATATTTCTATTCATTTTTACATCTCAAGATAAATTTAATATTCAAATAGAAAATAATAGAATTGCACATATTAAACATGAAAATCAAATAAAAAGATAAAAACAATACAAGGATTAAAAGTTAGCACGACTCATTTAAACTACAACTATGATACAGACCACTAAAAGAAGACTACTAAAAGCAGCTCTAGTGAGGTGGCATGCAAAAAAAAAAAAAATTAAAATAAAAAGAGAAGAGAAAAAAGACAAAACACAAAGAGGAAAAAGACAATTTAATGCTCCTTTAGTGCTCAAAATCATTTTTCTTTAAACTAATTTAAATATTTTTTCAAACACGGTGGTGTAGTTCAATTGACTTGATTTTCTGAATTCTCTTGATGACCAGATGTTTACTCCATTCCTCGCCAATTGCCTTTTTCACTAAGCGACCCGTGTGCAGTAAGAATAGAATTGCCATTAGACTACACCACACGATGATTGCAACTGTAATAGTATGACTGAGCGGTTTTCTATCATTTTTTGGTGTGACCACAACAATAGAAATTGCATATGTTACTGCCATTGATGTAACTGTCAACCACATGACTGCAACTAGAATCCACATGAAAATTTTTCTCTTGAATGGCAATCCACTTATGAGCAACAAGATTGTGCTTAGGGACGCAACAAATCCTATCGTGCAAGCACGAATGAAATATGGGTATGAATCTGGATAATTATAAGCCATTACAGCTTCTCCAACTCTGTGTCTATCTGAAGTGTCTTGCCAAACACCACCTGGAGGGCTCAACCCAGCTTGGAAAGCTATTGTTGCAATGAGCGTTGCCACCAACATTATTGTTTCCTTTTTCTTAGCTAGCCACTCAGATTGTCCGACATCGTTGCCGCTCATGGCTCCAGCTTTTCGGAGTTTATTTTCAATATCATTTGGGTTTTTCAAATCCTTTCTAATTTGTGCTAGAATGTCCAATGCTGTGTACTCGCTAGCATTTTTTATGTTTACATCCAGTGTCGCATTGGTAAGCAAGTAGTCTAAGGCCTGCCCAAAAAAAAAAAAAATTTAATATATTAGTTAGATGCAACTTTGGCCAAATCATTTTTTTGGTTAATGAAAAAAAAAAAAAATCTTGATTATGGTCATACCTTGATTTGTTTATTTGCCACAGCTAGATGCAATATGGTGTTGCCTCTTTCATCTTTAGCATTCACAAACTCTTTATTTTTAATGGTATTCAAAAGTTCTTTCAGACAATCTAATTGGCCGCGCATCACACATAAATGTAAGATGGTCTCACCTCGGTTCATCACGACCTCAGCTGCTTGGGAATTGGCTTGAACTAACGCTTTCAACACATCGACCTTGCCCTTCATGACTGCAAGATGAAGTGGGTTTTTACCATCTTTGTCACGAGCTAAGCACATGTCAGGATCTACCGATGTCAACGCTTGTACAACGTTAACATGCCCTTTTGCCGAAGCAAGGTGAAGGGGCAAGCGTTGTGAAGAGTCCAGAACTTCAGCAAGATCTGGATTTAGACTCAGAACTTCTGTCACGAAGTTTGCATGCCCGCGTAATGCAGCCACATGCAGAGGACTCCAACCGAACCAACCAGAGTTCAGTCTATAAAGAACTAGTGGATCTTTTTTAAGTATTTGATGTAATAATGTGACATTGCCGTCTATTGCTGCTTGGTGAAGCGTCTGTTCCATTCTCTCTGGCTCTCTCTGTGACAATGAATTTGTATTTATGAGCAATGCAGAAGAATAAGAGCTGTGAATAGAAATGTGTAGCATGTCTTTTATTTATAGACACACAAACACTGAATATAGGAAAGCACCTACCATCTTCCATGTTTTTTTGTTTTTTTTTGGGGAGGAAGTTGGATAACATATGCAAAGAAACTTCACAGAACAACATATATGAAGGAAGGATGCTACATAACACGGTAAATTTTTCTGTGTATGCCCTCCGTCTACCGAAAGCTAAAATAAAACATAAAAAAATTAAATTACAAATATACCCTTTAAATTTTATTTAAAATATGAATTACTATTTGTGGTTCTATAAATTACAACTCTCTCTTTGTCAAAAAAATTTCAAAAATACAAGAAACCCCAATTTTTTTACCATACTCACATGAGTTTGAGTCCCACTTGAGTGTAAGTCCCATACAAATTTTGGTAAAATTTTTTGTATCCCTATCATTGTTCAAATTTTTTATCCAACAAAATTAACAGAAAAAATAAAATTCATAACTACTATCCTATAAACAATAAAATTACTAGAATTATTAAGGGCTATTTTGGGAAGTTGGCTAAAAGTCACTTTTTTTGGTTTGTAGCAAAAGTTAAAAGTTGGCTTTTTTGTCTTTTTTTTCATTTGGGAAGTTGGTTTTTAGCCAACGGTGAAATTATAATTTTACCCTCATTGGTCAAAATGTATTACATAGGTGAAGTCGTAAATATTTTAAATAAATGGGGGTAGTTTGGTCATTTTATTATGATTTGACATCATAAACAAACATTAATAAAAAAAGTCAAAAGTCACTTTTTACCAACTTCCCAAATCATTTGTCTAAAAAAGCCAAAAGCTTGGTTAAAAGCCAAAAAGTCACTTTTTACCATCTTCCCAAAATAAGCCTAATTGACATATATTTATGATATAAAAATTGTTAATTAAAAAATTTTAAATTTATTTTATAGATTTTTTTTATATTAGATTTACTTAAAAAGCGAAAAAGAAATGATAATTTTTTTTAAAAAAAAAATAGTACAAACAAAAGAATTAATTAATTAATTTTTTAACAGATCCTAATACTTTTTCGATGGAATATATGCAAATTTATCGAAGGGCGGCTTACGAGGTGGCAGGCGGGAAACGGTGGTCCCTCAAGGGGATGGCACTGGCAATGGTGTTAAAAAAAAAATTTGTTTTTTTTTTTTTTTTGTTTTTTTTGTGATTTGGACGGATGAGGGGCTGCCACCTCACTGGGGGTCGACCCCCAGTGGGGGTCTGTAGCAAAGTTGTTTGTATAATGGGTAGAATCAATAATAATGTCATAATATTAGTTGGTATATTAATTAATACATATATACGACCGTAGCAATTTAATGGCGCTTTGTAATAGAGTTATTAAATGAACTAAATTATTTGAACTTGACTCGTGTTCTATTTATTAAAATTTTATTTGAAAATAATTTATTATGTAAATAAATTAAATTTTAATATAGTTATATATTCGTTAAGTTTTTAAGTTAAATTTAAATAATTTACTATTCAGCTCGATAAACTTATATAAATAAAAAATTAAATTACTTGAACTCGACTTGTGTTTAGCTTGTAAGAAGTTTATTCGAAATCGATTTAATATCTAAACCAACTTGAACATAATTTTAAAGTCATTAATTATCAAACTTAAGTTTAAACGAAATTAATTCACTCGACTCACAGTACTAATGACAATGGTGCTGACGGTGAGCCAATTGAGTACTTTATTCCTGTAAAAAAATCACGTTGATCGAATATTAATAGCTACTTGATTGGATTAGATTTTTGTCAACAGTAATTATAATTTTTAAAATAAATTATTGACAAAAATCTGATCCAATCAAGTAACTATTGATGTCCGATCAACGTTATTTTTTACAGGGATAAATTATATGGAGAAATTTACAATGTGCACCCTTTTAAATGGTGCATATTGTAAAAAAGTTATGATTTTTTATGATGAACGTTATGATTGTTTGTGATGTGTTATGACATTTTGTACTAAAGTTATAAATAACAAATTTATGATATGCACACTAAGGTTAGGAATGATAATGTTATGACATTTTGTGATTTTTGTTATGACTCTTTGAGATTTTGTTATGACATTTTTCAGTGAAAAAAAGTTATGACTCTTGTAGTGAAAAACTTATGACATTTTGGGTTTAAATTATGAAATTTGGTGAAAAAATAATAAAAGATATACCATATGTATCTTTTTTATGGTGCATATTGTAACATCTTCCGAATTATATTTGTAAAAGATCATTACCACAAAATTTTGGTATGAAATTCTGTATAACATTAGAATATGGGAAAGAAACGTGATTGAGTCTCCCAATTTTTCCAACGCCACCACTCTCCACATACACGTGAGGATTGATTATTGGAAGAAGAGAAATTTTTTTATTTATTTTTTATTTTTTATTTTTCTGGCTATCAGACTCCACTGGGTCCTGTGGATCAACCCCCGTGGGGTCCGAAACATTATGCTATGGGAAAGCACCTACTATCTTCCGTTTTTATCTTTTTTTTTAAGGGGGAAATTAGATAACATATGCAAAGAAAGTTCACGGAACAACAAACGTGAAGGAGGGATGATACATCACACGGTTAAGTTTACCGTGTATGCCCACCGGCTACCAAAAGCTAAAATAAAAAAAATAAAAAAGGGTAAATTATGAATACATTTATTATGATTTGCTTAAAATACATATTATCTCATGTGATTATAAAAATTATAAGTATTTCTTGTCAAAATTTTTTATTTAACAAAATTAATAGAAAAAATTAAATTTCCAACTACTATCCTATGCAACAATAAAATTATCAGAATTATTAATTAAAATATATTTATGACATCATTAAAAATTATTAATTGATTTTGGCCATTTGGGATGGTGCTTTTTAGCTAAAGTAGCTAAAAAGTCAAAACACCTAATCGTATTACTTCTATTTTTTTACATGTCTTTTCATAAAAAGTTAAAAAAAACTAATTAAAATAGTCACATTCCAAACACTTTGTTAATGATTTATTAATAAAATGGCCATTTGTTATGTAATTAAAATTTTAGAGAGATAGTATGTAATTTTCAGAATCACATAACACAATTCATATTTTAAATAAACATTAAGGGAGTGTTTTTGTAATTTATCTGATAAAAAATAAAAGATAAAAACGATTGGATTAGTTTTTCAAAATTATGTTTTTATCTTTAATTTTTTTTTTAAAAATTAATTTGGTAAAAAATTATGAAAAAAAACTAAGTGAAAGGTAAGTTCTTGTGGTCTAGAAACAATACAGTAAGCTCTATTATTTTTTATGTAATTGTATTTTAATTCACACAATACTTAATCTCATTCTTATTAGTAATTTGGTAGTCATATAAATGGAAAAAAAATAAATGATGTTGTTATGTTTTTTAAATTAAGATGCATATTTTATTTTATTTTATTTTATTTTCACACCATCTACGTTAGTTCCAATCTTTTAGTTTGAAGAGAGATTTATTAGAAAATCATTTTTCTAGTATTTGTATTCCGATTAATTCATAAGATATTCTTGTATTTCAATAAGTTCTATTATTTGAACATTTGATCTATCAAATCCTAGTTCTCATATTTAAAGTATTTTATTAACATTTCTACCCTTACAAATATTTTTTGATCGATTAGCAATTTAGTGATGTAAGCATTCATATTTTATAATGTGAATATTCACATTGACAGTGTGGACATTCACATCGCAGAATATTTACATTGTAAATGTGAATATTAATAGGGGTAATTTTGTAAATATGTTACCCATAGGACTTATTCAAATATAAAAAAATAATGTGAATTAAATAGAATATAAATAGGTGAAAAGAAATTTATGAAAAAATATCCATAATTTTAATTAAAAAGATGTTTGATTCACATTTTTAAGGCTTGAACTTATTACTTTCCTTATAACTGTTTTTAACGCAAATATAGGGCCCCATGAGAAACATGTATTACAATTTGAGCCAAAATAAAGCGCAAAGTTTCTCAAGTCTCAAACTGCATCGTTGACCAGATGAATTTCGGGGCAACATGGTAAGAGGGAAGAGTAGTCCACTTACAAAACCACAAGGGTCCAAAATTAATTTTTAGTTTTGAAATTCAAAAATTGTTTTAGCTTTTTAGGCTCTGTATTGAGTAAAGTTTTTTCATAGTTATTTTCTTTACTTTTTAAATTTATATCATTTAGATGCATTTAAAACACAAAATATTTGTGTTTAAAAATTTCTTCACAAATACAATTTTCACTAAATTTAAGTGTATTTGGATAGGTTTATTGAAAAAGTTTTTTAAAAAAATATTAAACTATTAAAAATTTCACTAAGACAAAAAAAAAAAAAAAAAAAAAAAAAACAGCAAACAAACAAACAAATAAACAATCAAACAAACAAACAAACAACGGTGACATTAATGATAGGATTCATCAAGTGATATTATAATAATTTTTTTTATATGTATATGTGGCAAGATGGGATGCATCAAGTGATATTATTTTTTTTTAACACATAAAAAAGGATATTTTAAGGTATTATCACTATATTTGTGGATTTAGATTTCGGAATAATCGATTGTTAACCTAATTTAACACAATCTATAAGAAGTGACTTACTATCAAAATATCAGTAAAACTCAACCATACACCATATGCAAAAAATGATATTCATTCTTAATTGTGTGCATTTATGATTTTTTTATTTTTATTTTTATTTTTATTTTTATTTTATGACATTTTACCATCAAGAAAAGAGAACTAGATGCGACTTTGATTTTTTTTTTTTTTTTTGGCGTGCTATAAGGCTATGATGTCGGCAACAAGGCAAAAATCAAATTGACTTTCTCGATTAAGAAAATGAGTAACATTTGAGTTGTTTTGAGGAGACAGTTGAAAATTGATTTTTCGGTTTTTGTTTTTTAATTTTTGTTTTTTTTTTTTTTAATGTGGAAGGTGATGTAATTTAAAATGAATTAAAAGTTAATTTTTAATTTTTTGGTATGTTTCCCAATAGCCCCAAAATACATACCCCTTCCATCTCAATTTATAATTTATTTGTTCATTTTAAACAATTCAACTTATTAAAGAGAAATACAAGGATAAATTATACTTTGCACTCATGTATTTTGTAAATCTCACTTTGCTTCCTAATATAAAATCATGATATTCAACTCCCTATACTTCTGATCAAATCTCACTTTTGATCTCTGCATATGAAATTATGACAGTCAACCATCTATACTTTTGGTCAAATCTCATTTTAATCCCTACACAACTACCGATGTCTTACTCAATTGTATAAATTTTTAACAAAATCTAATCGTGTGATAAGAATGTGATTATGATATAAGAGTAAGAAAGAAAAATTATCTATATTTTTCACCAATATACACTTTATCTCAAAATTTACATCAACATATGATTATATTAGGCTAAAACAAAACGTAAATTATAAACAATTAAGAAGCGGAACTAGGGTTCCACATATATTGAAATCACAAAACTCTACTTTTCACATTAACATGGTCTTCTATCTATTCATCTTTCTTTCTCTTTGATTTTTTTGTCGTATTTTTTTTTAATTTCAAAAACTCTACTTTCTTTTCTTTTTTTTTGTCTCAAATTTTACCATATGAACACACATACACACGCATATATATCTATATATATATATATTATATAACTTTATGTGCTTATTACATAAGACATAGTGTATTGATGAAAAATATGGATAATTTTTCTCTTTACCCTCATTTTATAGTCACATTTTTGTCACATGACTGAATTTTGTAGAAGATTTAAAAATGAAGTAATAGAAGAAGGATATTGACACTTGCATAGAGACCAAAGTATGATATAAGTAAAAGTGTAGGTTTAAGTCACATCATCTTATTTAAGTCACATCACCTCTCTAACACATCACTTCAAACCCAACCCAAACCCAACCCATATTTCATAAAAAGTTAAAAAGTACACTTATTTAGTCTTCTCAAACTAGGCCTAAGCTTTTAAACCCAAGCTCAAATAACTAAAAAAACCAAAAAATTAAAAAGTCAAAAGACCAACCCACTGCCCAAACGGAGGCTCAAGTAGTATTGAAACTCAAGTGTGAGCCGTACCCGGTCAATTCTACCAATTAGTAAATTGTCATTTCAATGCCAATTAATTAAGTAGACTATTTGATTGCATAAATTTTTAGTATATTATATTTTTTATTTATTTAAAAAAAATATTAAAATATTAAGTCAAAATAAAGTTTTACAATAAAATTTAGAAATAAAATTATTTTTTATGGACAAAATATTTTTATTTCAAAAAATATTATTATTATTTTATTTTTAGTAACGAAATTAGACATTTACTCATTTACTGATGATTTATTATTCTTTTTTAGACCAAAATTTTTTTATTAAAAATAAAATTTTTGGGATCAAATTATTTATAGATACTTTTTATAAAAAAAAAAATAAAATTGGAACCATCATTTAGTGACTATTCTCATAACAATAAGAAGTGGTTCTCAAATAGTTTCAATTTTAGAGGCAAAAGAATTTGATCATTAAAATTCTTATTTGTTGTATATAGTTATTAGTATCTTTTTAATAAAAGACGTGGAATTAAAATTTTTAGTAAATTATAAATACACCATTTGAGACTACTTAAAATACAGATTGTTTCATGTGATTACAAAAATTGATTTTTCTTACACCCTTATTTATACACACATTTAAAAGGGATACATCATATACACCTTTGGTTATACTATTTTCTTGTTTAGTTATGACCAATTTTTTCTTTAATTATAATATTATTTTAGTTATGACTCATAAATTTTTTAATTATATCTCATATTATATTTGATTATGACAATTTTTTTTTTTTTTAATTATGACTTTATAAGGTGCATATATCATAGTATTTCCAATTATTTATGGACACAAACATTAGAATATAGGAAAGCACCCACTATCTTCCATCTTTTGTTTTTTTGGGGGGGAAATTGGATAACATATGCAAAGAAACTTCCCAGAACAACGGGGTGGGATCTTCTGTCCCAAATTTGTGTCCCAACACCCTGTCCCACTCTTCAAGGGCTGCCATCTGTCTATAATTAAAGAGCGAAAAGACTCCGTTAGCTCTCCGTGAACCCATCAAACCTGCGAAAGCGTTGACGTCTCAAACTACCAATTCTTCCTCCTCTTCTTGCCCTTGTATGTCTATTGGCTACCAAAAGCTAAAATAATAAAAAGTAAATTATAAATAAATTTAATGTGATTTACTTAAAGTACAAATTGTTTCATGTGATTATAAAAATTATAAGTATTTATTGTCAAAATTTTTTATTTAATAAAATTAATAAAAAATTAAATTTCCAACTACTATCCTATGCAATAATAAATTTATCATAATTATTAATTAGAATATATTTCTAATATCACTAAAAATTATTAATTGACTTAGGGCATCCACAGTGGACTCACTAAAACACAAGTTAGTGTCAGAGGTTAATTTTTGGCCAGTCAAAATTATTGTTTGGCACTGCAGTGGAAATGTTAACTCCTTCGTTAACACTGTCAGACGTTAACATGCTAGCCTCAGTTAGCAAACATTTTGGCCACCCTTCACAGGAACAAGAGAGGAGAGAGAGATAGAGAGAAATGGAGTGTGGGATCCACTGGTTGTTAGTAGTCGAAATGACACTGAAGAAGAAGAGAGAGAGAAGAGAGGCCAGAGAAAATAAGTTATTAATATTATTATTTTATTAATTTAATATATTTATACATCACTTAACACATACTTTAACATATCCATTACACCACCACTCACTCTTTAAAATTAACAAACTCTTAACACACCTTAACACATATTTTTGGACTTAATTTTTATCACTTTTTATCATATAACACACCATGTTTTAGCCACACTATTGTGTAGGCTCTTAGGCACTATTTGGGATGGTGCTTTTTGGCTAAAATAATTAAAAAGTCAAAACATCTAATTATATCGCTCTTTTTACTTTTCTGTATATCTTTTCATAAAAAATTAAAAAATTAATTAAAATAATCCCTTTTCAAACACCCTGCTAATGATTTATTAATAAAATGGTCATTTATTATGTGATTAAAATTTTGAAGAGGCGAGATGTAATTTTTAGAATCACAGAATACAATTCATATTTTAAGTAAATCTTAAGGGGTATATTTGTAATTTATCTGATAGAAAAAAACAATTGGAATAATTTTTCAAAATTATGTTTGATTGAGTTTTTAGAATTTTTAAATTATATATTTTTTGAAAAATTAATTTGGTAAAAAATTATGAAAAAAAACTAAGTGAAAGGTAAGTTCTTATGGTTTGAAAATAATACAATAAGCTATATTATTTTTACATAATTATATTTTAATTCATATAATACTTTAATCTCATTCTCATTAGTAATTTGATGGTCATATAAATGAAAAAAATGGTGTTGTTATGTTTTTTAAATTAAAATGTATATTTTATGTTCTTTGTTCTTTTTTCTTTATACCATCTATGTTAGTCTCAGTTCTTTAGTTTTAATTAAAAAGAAATCTATATAATTATGTCAAAATTATAAAACTTTATATATTTTCTTCAATATTGTGTTTGTTCACACAAACACTTCAAAATAAATCTAATACTCAGGTCAAACACTTGATATTTAAATAAAGATATGAAATATGTGTTAGATACTTTTTCGTTAAACTTTTTATTTATTTATTATTTGCTCTTATTTTACTCTGTTGTTATATGTAGGGTTGTGCATAGAGTTATCTGAACCGTAGAAACCACCCAACCCGATCCGAACTACATACAAATGAGCGATTTCGAGTATAGAGCAGGGTCGGGTGCGGTTTAGATTATTCTTTCATTGCGGATTGCGGGTTTCACTTGCACTCGCGAGCACCCGCCCGCACTAAACTTTTTTTTTTTTTTTTTAAATTTAAAAAAACCTAGAATTTACGTGCTTTAATCGTTGATGTTGGTGCAAATTTAATTTCTAGGCAGAATATTCAATTTGACAAAGTTGAGCCCGAGACCTTGGGTGAAAAGAAATCTATTCTTTTTTTTTATTGTTGATGCTGGTGCAAATGAACATATCTTTATAATATAGTTCCTACCCTAGTATTCTTTCTTTTCTTTTCCTTTTTTATTGTTTAATACTGTTCTACTTATCTTCTAAATGCCAAAAAACACAATGAAAGTCCTTTCTATTTATTTGCGAATCCTATTTGCATAAATCGTAATCCGCACTGCGGGCGGTTGTAGATTCAATTTTTTCCAAACTACAGACATACAGGCAGGTTTAAACAAAAAACTGAACTGTCCAAAATCAATCCGCGATCACCCTAATTATATGTACCACCACACGCATCCCATACGCCTTGTTTAGTAAATATAAGTTCCTAGGAGGGTCTTGGCTTCCAAACCTTTGTTCCAGCATTCATCATTCTAATATCTGGGGTGGCATAGTGGCAGCAGCAGATAAGCATGAGCCTCTCCTACTGTTCTATATTACTAATCTTCATCTAAAAGTGGGGAATGGCTGTCGTATTACATTTTGGCACGATCAATGGTGTAGAGGAATCTGCCTCAAAGATGTATTCCCCAGACTTTTTCAACTGTCCGATAGTAAGGAAGGTTCTCTCAAGGACTTTGTGTCACACTCCTCTTCCATTTGGCTATTTACTTTCCGGAGAGCCCTCTTCGAATGGGAAAAGGATGAACTCCACAGGCTTATTACCACCATAGCTGCTCCCCCTATAAGCAAGCAAAGCAGGCACAACCCCTTTACAAACACAAGGAAAATAGAAGGCGATATGCCAAACTAATACACGAAAGCAACTAACGTAAAGTAGCCACAACACAATGGAGATCAAGAGGTCAAAGAATAGGAGGTTTCTTCTTTTTGTCTTTGATATTCTGAATCTCTTGAATATGGAAAAGGAAGTCATGAATGGTGAAGCCGGAGAAACCAAAACACCATTGCCAGTGCCATCCCCTTGAGGAACCACCCCTTCCCCACTTCTCATACTAAGAATTGTTATTACTATCGAAAGATAGGTAAAAAGTGTATTGAAATGTATCAATTTAGTTTAAAATATGTTTATTTAACAATGAGACATCTTTTAATTAGAACTAAAGTTGCATCCGATATTTTTAAAATCTTCAAAAAGGTAATTCCTTACCATTTATTTTTACTACCCTCTACAAATCTAACATTCAAATAGAGCATAACGAAAATTCACGCATTAAACATAAAGATATATAAAAGAAACATAAAGATCAAACATTAGTATGGCTCAATTGAACTGAATTCGAAGATCCATTTAGATGCCTTAGGAGTGATTTGACCGTGCTGAATTTTTGAATTCTCTTGGCAACTAGATGTCTACTATGTTCCTCCTCAAACGCCTTTCCTATTAAACGAACCATCTGCGCTAAGAGAAGAATTGTCATTAGACTGTACCACACGGTGAGTGCAATTACAGTAGTATGACCGAGTGATGTCTTGTAAATTTTTGGTGCGATCACAATAATAGAAATTGCATATGCTCCTGCCATTGATGTAATTGTCAGCCACATGAGCACAACAAGAATGCACACGAAAATCTTTCTCTTAAATGGCAATCCACTTGTGAGCAGCATGATTGTGCTCAGAGATGTAACAAATCCCATCGTGTTAGCACGGAGGAAATGCGGGAATAATTCTGGAAAATTATAAGCCATTACAGCTTCCCCAGCTATATGTCCATTTGAATTATCTTGCCAAACACCGCCCGGAGGGGTTACCCCCGCTTGAAAAGCTATTGTTGCAATGAGTGATGCCACCACCATTAATGTTTCCTTTTTCTTTGGCAGCCACTGAACCCATGTGAGATCCTTGCCTCTTATGGCTCCAGCTTTTTGGAGTTCATCTTCCATACTATCTATGATATTATCAGAAATTTTCATATCCTTTCTAATTTGTGCAAAAATGTCCAATGCTGTGTACCCGCTAGCATTGGCTAAATTTACATCTACCGTCGCATTAGTAAGCAAGTATTTTAAGACCTGAAAAATGAAAGAAACTTATAACTTAATTGATTATCCGGTTGGCAAAATTATAGTATCACTATCACTATGTATCCTTGCTGGGCCATTTTGGTATTATGTACAAAAGAAAACAAAAATAAGAATGTTGTTATATGCGCTTGTCATTTTTCTTTGGACCCTCACCTCTTCATATTTTTTATGATTACAATTTTATCCATTCATAAAATATCAATTTTATTTCCATCCCAAACCTTAATCGTAACCCTAACCCCACCCCCACTCTTTATCCCCCAGCTTCGGAGGTGGGGGTTGATAGGAGAGGTATGGATGGCTGGAAAATAGGTTGCGGGAGGTAAGGGGTGGAGTAGAGGGAAGGGGTGGGGGTAGGTGGCAAAGTGTAGCCAGAGGTAGGGGATGACAGGGGTAGGATCCAAAGAAGGATTGGAATTATGGTGGGTGTTTAAAGAAATAATTATGGGAGTCAATTTTGGTAGTATAGGTCCAAAAAGGTGGAGGGTCCAAAGATTATGGTTGGGGCATTTAGCAACACTCAATGAAAAAAAATCTTAATAATAATCATACCTCAATTTGTTTATTCGCCACAGCTAGATGTAATATGGTATTGCCTCTACCATCTTTAGCTTCCGCAAACTCTTTACTTTTAATAGTATTCACTAATTGCTTGAGAGAATCTAATTGATCGTGCATCACACATAGATGTAAGATGGTTTCACCTCGGTCCATGGTAACTTGAGCGGCATGTGGGCAGGCTTGTACCAACACTTTCAATACATCAACCTTACCCTTCATGACGGCAAGATGAAGAGGGTTTCTACCATCTTTGTCACGAGCTAAGCATGTGTCTGGATTTGCAGATATCAACGTTTGTGCAATCTTAACGTGTCCTTTAGCTGATGCTAAGTGAAGGGCTGAGCGTTGTGAAGAGTCTAGAACTTCAGTAAGTTCTGGATTCAGATGCAGAACCTCGGTCACGAAGTCTGCATGTCCGTGCAATGCAGCCACATGCAAAGGACTCCCACCGAACCAACCAGAGTTAACTCTATGAAGAACTAGTGGATCTTCTTTGACTATTTGATGTAATATTATGACATCGCCTTGGATTGCTGCATCGTGGAGCCTCTGATCCATTCTCTCTAGCTCTCTTGTGATAATGATAATTATGCACAATGCACAAGAATAAGAGCTGTGACTAGCAAGTCTGGTGTTTATGGTCACACAAACACTAGAAAATATAGGGAAGCACATACTATAATTTTTGTTGACCTGAGGAATATTAGTACTATCTTTTAGTTTCTCTCTTTCTTTGCTTTTCTTTGCTTTTCTTTATATATATATATATATATATATTTATATTTGCAAAGAAACTTCAAAGAACATATGACTAGAATAGTTGATATACAAAGAAAAAGGGATAGTTTCATCTCCTTGTCTCTTTACCAGAAATTGGGATTCCATCTCTCACTGGATTTCCATTCCCTCACTTCGTCCTCCCCTTATGTTTATATATTGTTTTTCTTTATGCTTTATCAAACAAACAAACAAATAAATAAAAATAAAAATAAATAGTCGCCAAAGTAGACAAACTTCTATTTTATTCTGTTTAACTGGAGTTGTAAATTCATTGGTTATTGACCAAAGCATATTTGTTTGGTAGACATTTATTTATTTGTCAGCACAAAACTCCAAACTAAGTAGGGTTGTCAATAATGGTCAAAACCTCAAAAAGTTAACATTTTTTTATCATATTATTTTTATTTTATCGTACTGAACATAACATTGAAGAAAAATAGCATTTTGTACTTGAAAAATCCTATGCAAGTTTCGCAATGTAAAGTTAAGGGTCTGATGAACTAAAGTAATGTCATACAACTTGAAAAAATTATACAAAAAATGATGTGGCATGAAAATTTTAAGTAATGTATTAATTTCCTTTCAACTAGTTACATACACCTCCTTTGCACAATCGACAATTACAAGAATTTCTCATGAGGTTTATGAAATTATACTGATCGTCCTTACTTTGTTAATAATAAATAAATATATTTCTATATGATACCAAATTTCTTATCAGAATAATTGTAATTTCTTTTAATTTTTCTATAAATTTTTAAGAAACACAAAAACGTTCCTAATGAATTTAGTTTATTTCTATAAAAAAAAATTCCAAAAATAGTTGACATTTTTAGATTATTTATTTATTTAAATTTTTTAGACTCGCCTACACAAGATGGATTGAAAAGTTAAAAAGTTTTGATATAAAAATATCACTAAAGACGAAAAAAATTCAGAAAAAAAAAGTGTGGTTTTTTTAAGTGGTTGCCAAACACCCATACTTGGAGTAAATCAAACTGATATATTTTGGTTGTATATGTTGGCTCCAGCCCACATGGAGGAGTAGTTGGAGGTTGGCTCCAAGTAAAGAAGTAGGAGGGGAGATGGTAGGTAATAGTCCTCCCAATTACTCCTCTTCCTTGACTTTGTTCCCTCTCGTTTGTGTATAAATTGAGGTGATGAGGAAGGGATGAAATACAACACAGACAGAGCAAAAGAGAATCAGAGAGAGTGCGTATAAATCTATAGTGAAATCTCCCTCCAGGAAATTCTATACTAAAATCTCTCCGTGGACGTAGGCAATCGCCGAACCACGTAAATATCTTATGTCTTTTCTTTGTGTGATTGATTTTTGGGTATGCCTAAACCTAACAAGTGGTATCAAAGCCTCATTCGTCGATTTTTCGAAAAAACAGGGTGTGTTTTTCGAAACTGCCAAAAATCAAGTTGCTCGAAATTCACTTTTGAGCATACTGGGAGACAGCTTTTGTGAGAACCCGAATATAAAAATTAAGTAAATAATTAAATAATAATATTACAATCTCAAATATTTTGGTGGTGAATTCTAAGGTGCAAATTAAATATTATTGGAGGATCTTTTAATTAATTTTAAACCTAAAATAAATTTATGGTGAAAGTCTTTAATTTAGAGACAAGGTTTATTATAAAAATAAAAATAAAAAGAGAGAGAGAGGAGGGGGTGACTTGAACTCTAGACCACAAGGTTAATATATAAGACTCCTACCATTTGAGTTGCATGTAACTTATACATATGTTTTGTATATTTATCTATTTATTTGACCTATGTGTGCCCACCACTAGTATAAAATAAAATAAACACAAACCCTACTCTATTATTTGTTCACCACATAGGGCAACAACAGCAGCCACGGGAGAGGGTTAGAGAGAAGGAAAAAAAAAAGAAGAAGATGTTGCAATCAAAGAACTTTTGGGTGTGTTGTGTTGTGTGTGATCATCAAAGGTTAGCCCTCCTAGGTTTTCTTCTCTTCTTTCTTTGTTCTTCATCCTTATTCTATTATTATTTTATTCATTCATGGAGGTTGTAGGTTTATATATTTTGTATATATATATATACTGTTAAGAAATTTGAGGAGTTAAATTCATGTATAAAGATTGGGTATTATTCTTAGTTAAAAATTCTGCGCATAATCACGAACTTTAAAAATCAAGAAACCATATCAAACGGATGAATTTTAATCTAAAATTTTTACAGTATATCAATTACATATTGAATTGCATATCTGAATTTTTTCATAATTTTGGGGAGTCAAAATCCATATAAATTGAGGTATTCAAATCTGTCCAGGAAACCAATCCGAAATAGTAAATTCGGGAGTGTTGTTCTCTTTGGGTATAAATCAAAAAATTATCAAATTAGTATCATTAGAACCGGTTACGAGACTAGTTTCGTATGTTTTTGGCCTTGCATTGATTGCTCGTGTACATTAAGAGAACCGTCAATTTCTTTAAAGTGCTGCAGAAAACAACCTGTTTAGATATAATAAGTTGTAGATAATTATTTTGATAAGAAAATCAAGTGAAACCAATTGGGTTTGAAACTTAAGATATATTAGATTATATTAATCATATCTGAGGTTATTGAATTTTTCGAATAGCGTGGAGTGGATTTTGTAATTTTCAAAGTTAGCGAATAGGTTGGGAAGGCTTGTTTGAAATTTTTTTTATCTTAAAGTCACAATTAATTAAGTTTCGATCGGAACCTATGTCTTGGGTGATTTTAGACCTTGAAGAACATAAACTTAGGTAATATTTAAGAGTAACGGTGAGTTGGGTTGAGCCGTGTTAGTCGCTTTAGTTTGGGTTACTTAGTTCGTATTCTTTAGTGTTTTTAAATTAGTAGTGACGTGTAGTTTTCATATTGGTTCAGGGCACTAGTTGGACTTTCATACTCTATTCAAGGATTATATTATTTCGTTTCCAGGTGAGTAGTTTCATGCTACATATTTTTATAAATGTTCCCCTACCCTGAACTGTTGGAAAATTAAATTGTTGTTTCATGATTAAACTGTTTTGATAAATTATTATATTATCAATTGAATCAAATTATTTCTGAAACATGTGTGAACTTGGCATACTGTAAACTATTTGTTTTGGTCTCATGTTTATAATGATGAACTACCATGTTTGCAAAACTGATGTGTATTGATTATTGGGACCATGTGTGTATTTAGTTCAGGGAAATTATTCCACTGTGTGTGGTGACTCTGGCCGCTAGGGAACAGATCCGGGTTGGGCCGTGATGACTCTAGTGCTCAACGATTGTAAGGAACAGACCTTTAAAAACAACTAGGTGACCTTCAATCGGATCGTCTTTGAGAAAAGCCCATGTGCCACCCTGATGATGACTCTTAGTTCGGTATTGGATCCAACGGGGCTTATAGCCTGAGAAATGTGTGGCAGATTATTTGTTTTTATTGGTACCCAGAAAATTATTGGTGTTCATGTTATAATCTGTTTTAAGTGGAAAATGTTGTTTATCATGTCTTGTGAGACATGAGTATTTTAAGTGTTGAACTGTTGAAACCTTCTTTTTGAAACAGATTGTATTTACCAAACTGTATGCCAATCTAGTTTTTGTGATATATATCTTATTTTGGAATTGAACCTTGTTTTCAAAACTGTATTTACTATCCATGTTGCTACTCACTGAGCTATCAGCTGACTTAGTTGTTTACCATTTCCAGGTGTTAGAAGGACTTAGAGTGGACTCATGGCGTAGCGGGGACTCAATTGCATGGACCTCTAGGGCATTCCTTTAGTTTAGAGTGTTATGTCAAGTTGTGCATATTTATATTTATTCTTATCGAAGTTCATTTAGGATTATTTTTTTTATATGTGGGTTGTTTATATCCCATAAGTTTGGATGGTTTTTTATTACGGTTGATTTTGCCGTTTATAATTGTGACATGTCTGGATTGAGTTTTGGTTATTGGACTATTGTTCAGTTGTTCAATGTGATTGGATTCGTGTTTAGGCTTACGTGTGCCTTGGGCTAAGTCCCTGTGGGCCACGGCCGGTCATGCCCGGATTTGGGGTGTGATAGCTTTTGATGAGAGAAGTCTAGAATTGCAAAGCAAAGCTCCAGACGAGGCTCCACGCGCTCTCACGCGCTATCTAAAAAAGGCGAGTAGAGCCCAGTTGCAGGCATGCGCTTCACGCGCCATTACCTGTACCGACACGTTACCTTAGTCGCGGATACGCGCCAGATGCGCGGCGGAAGGAAAAATGAGAGTGTTTTGTGCGTGATAGTGACGTCACTGCCACGTGTCAGAGTCACCTCATCGCCACGTCAGCGCCGTATCATTGCCACGTCAACGACACGTTAGCCTCAGTTGATTGTTGACCGGTCGGGTTGACCTGACCCAATCCAGAGGTAGAGGGCTATCCGGTGCTACGCGGCTAAGGTACATCCGCAGATCTAAACTATCGAACTTATTTTGGCTAGATCTGAGCCATTTGAAGTACATTTTTGACGATCCAATAGTTGTTTCCAACTATTTAGAGTGTTCCAAAGTGATCCGCATGATCAAAATTTTGAATCAGAGTTTCTGTAAAAAGTAAAGAAGACATTGAAGGAATTCATATTAACTTCAAGAACCATGATCAAGTTGAATCCTTCTAATTATGCAATCTGGAAGTTGCGGATAGAAGACATCCTATATTATAAAGACCTGTTTGACCTTATTGCTCCAAAAGGGGTTAAACCAGAAGAAGTGAAGGATGAAGACTAGATAAAGATGAACAGGAAGACTGTCGGTTGTATCAGACAATGGATAGACCACAGTTTGTCTCACCATGTCGCCTAGGAGACAGATGCATATATCCTTTGGACAATGTTAGAAGGAATGTACTAGTCAAAGGCCACCCAAAACAAAGCCTTGGTGATGAGAAGGCTTGTAAATCTGAAGTTAAAGAATAGTGTGTCTGTCGTCGAGCACACCAGTGAATTCAAGAATCAGCTGAATCAACTTGCAACCGTCAAGATGCCCTTGGATGATGAAATGCAAGCCGTTCTACTGCTCAGTTCTTTACCAGATAGCTAGGAAACGTTGGTGGTTTCTCTCAATAACTTTGCACCAGAAGGGAAGCTGACCATGAGCATGGTCACAGATGCCATGTACAATGAAAAAACAAGGAGGAAAGACATGAGAGGTCATCAGTCCCATGCTTTTGTCACAGAAGATAGAGGTAGAAACAGAGGTAGAGGAAGAGGTAGAGGAAGAAGCAAGAGTAGAGGAAGATAGAACAACATGAGTAAATCTGGAGACAACAAAAGTCAAGGTAACTCTAGCTTTACTTGTTTTCACTGTGGCCAGGAGGGTCACATAAAGAGGAACTATCCAAGTCGGAAAGATAAAGGCCAAAACAGTAAGTCAAAGGGAGATGAGAACATGACAGCCACAACAACTGATGAAATATTTCTTGCAATTGGTGAAGAGGAGGATTGCCTTCATGTGGCTGACCACAGCTATACAGAGTGGGTGATAGACATAGCTACATCCTATCACGCCACTTCCCACAAAGAACTCTTCAGCTCGTACAACGTTGGAGATTTTGGTACTATTCAAATGGAAAATTCTAGCTATTCGAAGATTGTGGGCATTGGAGACATTAGTATTCAGACTAATGTCAGACACAAGCTGGTTTTCAAAAATGTTAGGCATGTAAGGCATGTTCCAGAATTGCATCTGTTAGCAAAGCAATCCAAGATACCTTTATCCAAAGGGAGTACCTTGAAGCCGTGTGATTATTGCCTTTATGGCAAGCAACATCGAGTATCATTCAGTTCAACGAGCAAGAGGAAAATAGAAGTGCTTAGCATGGTATACTGGGATGTTTATGGCCCAATCGAAGTGGAGTCACTTGGCAACCGCAAATATTTTTTGATCTTCATTGATGATACATCAAGAAAGTTGTGGGTGTATTTCCTGAAAACAAAGGATGAGGTATTCCAGCACTTTCAGGAGTTCCATGTAATGGTAGAAAGAGAAACTGGAAAGAAGTTGAAGTGTCTTCGCACAGACGATGGTGGCGAGTACACTTCCAACGTTTTTGAAGCATATTGTGCTAGCAGAGGTATCCGGCATGAGACAACAGTTCCCGGTACCCCACAACATAATGGTGTAGCAGAAAGGATGAACCACACTATTGTTGAAAGAGTCAGATGCATGCTTAGAATGGAAAAGTTGCCAAAGTCATTCTGGGTTGAAGCCGTCCGTACAGCCTGTTATCTCATCAACAGGTCGCCTTCAGTCCCGTTGAATTTTGTGATACCTGAGGAAGTCTAGTCCACAAGAAAGATATCATATTCTCACTTGAGAGTCTTTGGGTGTAAGGCGTTTGTACACATCTCCAAGGAAAATAGACAGAAGCTTGATGACAAGTCCACTCCATGTATATTTGTGGACTATTCAGATACAACATTTGGATACAAGTTGTGGGACCCAGTGAATAAGAAAATGTTCAGGAGCAGAGATGTTATGTTTCAAGAAAACCAGACAGTAACAGATTTTGAGAAGTCTGCAAAGTCTAAAGATGTCATCACTCCAAACTTGTTCCCATCTCCCGAGCTATCACAAAATACTAGATGTGATGATATGCAACAAGAAGTGCCAGAGTTGCAGGATCCTATGCCAAAAATTGAGGATCAGGATGAAAGAGCTGAAGACGTAGATGAAGAAGGTATTGAGCAGGGGAAGCAACCCCCTTAACCAAAGGCAACTAGGCCTCAGTTGTGGAGATTTGGAAGAGTTGTCGTACCATCAACCAAATATCCCGCTTCAAAGTTTATTCTCATTACTGATGAGGGGGAGCCCGATAGTCTTTCAGAAGCAAAGACTCATACAGAGAAAGACTGTTGGATACAAGCCACGAAGGAAGAGATAAGTTATTTGCAAAAGAACCACACTTATGAGCTTGTTCCATTTCCAAGAGGACAGAAAGGCATTGAAAAACAAATGGGTGTACAAATTGAAAAAAGATGACAACGGTAAAATATTGTAGCATAATGCTCGCTTAGTGGTCAAAGGTTTTAGGTAGAAGAAGGGAATTGATTTTGATGAGATCTTCTCTCCAGTTGTGAAGATGACTTCCATTCGAGTAGCTCTGGGATTAGCAGCTCGCTTGAATCTGGAGATAAAACAAATGAATGTCAAGATTGCCTTTCTCCATGGTGACTTAGAGGAAGAGATCTATATGGAGCAGTTAGAAGGATTTGGAGTTAAAAGAAAAGAAAATCTAGTCTACAAACTGAAGAAGAGTCTCTATGGCCTGAAGTAGGTGCCGAGACAATGGTACAAGAAGTTTGATTCATTCATGGTGGATCACGAGTACACAAGAACGGTAGCAGACTAGCGTGTATATTTTCGAAGGTTTTCGAATGGAAACTTCATCATCCTACTGTTGTATGTCAATGATATGCTGATCATCAGACAGGATACTGCTATGATCAACAAGTTGAAAAAAGACTTGTCGCAGTATTTTGACATGAAGAATTTAGGCCTAGCATAACAGATTTTGGGCATAAAGATTGTTTGTGACAGGAAAGCCAAGAAGATATGGCTGTCACAGGAAAAATATGTTGAACGAGTGATTGAAAGGTTCAACATGAAAGATGCCAAGCTAGTCAATACTCTGCTGGTTAACCATTTCAAGCTGAGTAAGAGTTCTTGTCCCTCATCTACCAATGAAAGAGAAGAGATGGAGGCAATTCCCTACTCATCTGCAGTAGGAAGTTTGATGTATACAATGGTGTGTACTCGGCCAGATATAGCTCACGCAGTTGGCGTTGTGAGCAAATTCCTCGCCAATCTAGGAAAGGAGCGTTAGGAGGCAATCAAATGGATTCTTCGGTACTTGAAGGGAACTTCAAAGATATGTCTATGTTTTGGGGGAGCTGAACCAATTTTGGAGGGTTTTACAGATGCCGATATGACGGGTGATCTTGATGGTAGAAAGTCTACATTAGGATTTTTATTCACCTTTGCAGGGGGAGCTGTTTCATGGAAGTCCAAGCTACAAAAGTGTGTTGCTTTTTCTACAACAGAGGCATAGTACATTGTTGCCGCAGATGCTGGTTAAAGCGGTTTCTCCAAGAATTGGGTCTACAGTAGGAAGAGTATAAGGTACATTGTGATAGTTAGAGTGCAATTGTTCTGAGCAAGAATTCCATGTACCATTCACATACAAAGCACATTGATGTCCGGTATCATTAGATATGAGAAGTGATGAAAAAGCAGCTGATGAAACTGGTGAAGATTCACACAGACAAGAATCCTTCTGAAATGATGACTAAGGTTGTCACCAGACTCAAACTGGAAGTTTGCAAGAATCTGATTGGGATGGACTTCAAGTAAGAAGTCAGTTATCCATATGGGCATGAAGGGGGAGAATTGTTGGCTCCAGCCCACATGGAGGAGTAGTTGGAGGTTGGCTTCAAGTCAAGAAGTAGAAGGGGAGATGGCAGGTGGTAGCCCTCCCAATTACTCCTCTTCATTGACTTTGTTCCCTCTCATTTGTGTATAAATTGAGGTGATGAGGAAGGAAAGAAACACAACACAGACAGAGCAAGAGAGAATCAGAGAGAGTGTGTATAAATCTATAGAAAGTGAGTGTGAGTTTTGTAATCTCCCTCCGGGAAATTCTATAGTGAAATCTTTTCGTGAACGTAGACAATTGCCGAATCACGTAAATATCTTGTGTCTTTTCTATGCGTGATTGATTTCTAGGTGTGCCTAAACCTAACAGTATATGGTATTCTCAATATATTGATGAATGATTGTTGGATTGAATAAATGTTTGTTTCTCATAAGAGGTGGCTGTGGCAATGGTGGATTTCGTTTAAAGGAAATTGCTTGGTAATTTATGAGAAGGAGAAAGAGTGATGGTGGAAACCAAAACCATATATATATATATATATATAAGTAGCTTTTTTTTTTTTTTTTAATGTGGCACATTCTAAAGGCTTAATTTTTTTTTTCCTAAAAAAGACACACCAGCATGCATTTTCTATTCACATATGAAGTTCAATTATAATAACCAATTTTATATACACTCTATTTGAGAAATATTTATTTTTCATTGTGCATTTAATTTTAATTTAGTTTTATCATTGTCAGATTTCTCATGTGTCCAAACAAGGAAAAAACACTAATTTGAATGAAACAGCCCGTGCTCGGAAAAGCATGAATTTTGGTGGACTGATGAAAAATATTGTTTTGATCATGATCCATCGCTTTGTCATGGACCTAGTAAATTTTGGATAAATTCCATCATTTACATTGTCAATTTTAATATTATTATTTTTTTTCATTTTTATAAAGATTTGCATCTCTACAGAATTCAATTCCATCAAATGAGTGAGTTTTTTGTGAGAATTAATGTTGGTTGAGAATGATGGGTTAGTGAGTTGCGTTGTAAGGATAAAATCGAAAATATGGCCTATTAATTTGGAGTAAGGTTTGTAGGATGTTAATACAATCCATATCACCCGACCATAAGTCTCCAAATATTTAGGGATAATTACGGGCCGGTCCTATTAAGTTGACTTAAGTATCATTTAGTCCTATTGACCTTTTAAATATACCAATAAATCCTCCATTACCTATACAACAATGCTAGGTATCATAAAAAACCTTTCATGAAAATAATCATGAAAGTTTTATGACCCTTGGATTACACTTAGAATAAAACAACACACATTAATCAAAATAATCCAAGGATCATAAATTTGTCATGATCATTTTCATGAAATTTTTTTCATGATCCCTAACTTTTCTCTTACCTATATTACCCTCATTAATTTATTACTTCTCATTTATTATCTTTTTTCTGTAATATTCTCTTTCTTTCTATCAATTCTCCATGAAGTTTTTCTTTTTCTTCTCTCCTCTCTCTCTCTCTCTCTCTCTTTTTGTAACGCCCTCAAAATAATACATAAAACCCAACACTTTAGACATGCATTGATATAAAAGAAACCAACAATTTCTATTCATCAGAGTAATTCTTACAACTGTATTACATGTTAACAACAAAAGCAAATGCCCTATGGGCTTACAGCTTTCTAAGTCAACACCTGGTTACACAAAAGAAGAGTACTAACTCTATACAAAATAAGCCCTTGGCTTGATATACATGTAATGTAAACAAAATAAACAATAGAGTCTTCAACTCTCATCATCATCCAAGCTATGTCCTTGGAGGTGGCATACTACCTGTACCTGAAAATAATGTCCCATAAAGGGTGAGCCAACGCCCAGTAGAGATATGCTAAACACAGTATAACACACACACACACACACACACACACACACACACACTATCTCTCTTCCTCTTTTTCCCCGTTCACTATTGCTCTAGGGTTTTATTTTTTTTGATGTTGTAGGATTTTGATTTGGGTGAAATGAGTAAATGGGTTTTGATTTTTTTGAAGATTTAGGGTTTTTTGAACTGATTATTGGTGTGATAGATCTGATTTAGTGATGTGTACCACCTCTCGCCATGTCATAACCACTACCACTGCCTCCCTCTGCCAACCTAGCACACCAAAACCACTGTAAATAATTCTCACCACTCTATCAACAATATGATTTTGTTGGATTTTTTTCCTTTTGGTTTAAAAGTTTCGCTGATGAAAAATATTTATTAGTATATTTATAAAAAAAATTAATTATCCAGTAATAGGTTCTTTACAAAGAGATCCTGCTCACCATGTGTTTGACAATATGCTCAAGCCAAAGTAACTTCACCAATTTTCTATGTAAATCCGAACAACAAATATATAAACTTACAAAACCTGCACCCTCTTGCCACATACCGAACTCATTACCATGAATACTACACCGGCCTACCTTAGCGCCATAGTTGATTAGTAAGCCCAACACCAAATTTTCATACCATTCTCTCTCTCTAAATTTATATACCCATCTCATGAACCATGACCAAATCTGTTGAATAATCAAGCCAACCTTCTAAAAAATTGTTAGAAAAATAAAAAAGCAATTACAACAAATGTAAGCGTTCAAGAACAGGTTCATATATAAAATTACATTGTATGTATAGTCCTAAAAAAATAAATTTAGGCTGGGTGGTGTTTTTAAGGATGGTTGGAGGTGGTTTTTGGAGTAGATCTGAGGCTAAATTTAAGACTGGATTGGGAGTGGGTTTGGTGTTGCTTTCAGGATGGGTTGAGGCTAGTTTTGGGAATGGATTGAGGCTAGTTTTGGTGCTAATTTGGGGACGGATTAAGGCTGGTTTTTGGTGTTGGTTTTAGTGCACAGGCTGTGACTTGAACTTGCACCACAACCTTTTTATTTGTACCTGTTGTTTTCTACTTAATAAATAATTATCATTGATTGAATTCACCTTTCCTTCTAACCATTTTAGATTGACTATATAAATCATAGTATATTAGGATGTATTTCTTTCTTTCACATCTATAACTTGGTGCAAGTAAGCCTTAATCCTTAGTTATTTATTATAATTCCTAACTTTTTATAATAGCTTGGTTGTTTCTTCTACTTATGATGGTTGTGTTTGATGAGTTTTCTCATTCTTTTTTAGCTCTCTATTACGTTTACTTTCTTGTTTATTCTCATGATTCTTAATTGTATTGTTGTCTTTACTATTATTGTTTTAGTAATATACTTCATTTGGTTTATACTAATGAGGTCTAATTATCTAGGTGCACTGTTTCATGTTCAGATATGTGTCTGTTTCTTTATGTTCTACTTCTATAGTT
>NW_021025824.1:3593986-3632212 GCF_004153795.1 Camellia sinensis | reverse complement strand
GTCGGCGACCTCTATATCACAACCTCTAACACCTTGTTTCAAGATCAACTCACCACCAATAGGCGATACTACATATATAGGAGATGCTAACTGTGCCAACTCCAATTCCAAAACAGATGCAAACGCAGCAGACACAAAAGAATGGGATGCACCCGTATCAATCAATACACTAGCAACCGAGTTGCAAAACAGAAACGTACCTTTCACTACTGATGGAGCCGGTACTAGGTCCTGCGCGATAACAGCATACACGCGCCCTGTAGGCCCCTGATCTACCTGCTCAGCTCTAGGAGCAAAAGACTGCTGCACTGACTGGGATGACGAAACTCCCGGATTGGCCCTCGAGGCCTGCACAGATTGAGCTGGCTGATAACTCTGCGTCTACCTAGAACCAGACGCTCCTGAAGTGGCACTCAACTGTGGGCAAAACCTCTTCAGGTGCCCAGGCTGACCACACTGATAGCAAGACAAAGGCTGGCCCCTGCCCTGACTCTGGCCCTGAGGTCTAGCTAAAGAAGAAGCAGCTCGCTGACCCCCTCCCTTCTACGGGCAAACCGAAGACTTATGACCCAGCTGGCCACACGCAAAACAAGTCAAGCCTCCCTGACTATCTCTTCTAGAGCCCGCACTCGGCACTGGAAAGGTCGATCTAGCCAAACCACCCTGAGACTGCTGAGGGTTAGAACCCCTCTGTCTCCTACCGTCACCCTGACCATCTTGGCTCCTCTTGGAGCCTCTCTGCCCCTCGTCTTCCTCTTGCATCATAATCTCCATGTGAGCAGCAGCATCAACCAAACGCCTGTACTCTCGGATAAAGGACCCTCCAACCCTCAACTTGAGTCCACGCCTCAACTTCCGCTCAAACTCACAACAACGGCGTTCCTCGGACGCCACCAGTTCAGGTGCAAACCTGGACAGACTAGTAAAAGTAACCTCAAACTCGGCCACTGACAAGCCCTGCTGTCTAAGCTGACAAAACTGCTCTCTCAGCTTCTCCCTAGCAACTGAAGATAAAAACTTCTCCTGGAAAGCATTCACAAACGCCTCCCATGCACCATCAACACTGCCCTTCTCGTACTTCCACCACTGACCCGCATCTCCCTTCAGCTGGAAGGATGCCAAGGTCACCTTTAAAGCCCCGTCCTCGATGCCAAGCATCTCGAACGTCTTCTCCACCTGTTCCAACCACTCGTCAGCCTTAAGTGGCTCATTCGGATCCCCAACAAACTCGTCTGGATTGGACCGGAAGAATTCCCTCTTCAAGAAGGAAGGCCTTGCCTTAACAACCTGGGCCTAAACTGGAGCCTGAACTGGATTCTCAACTCGAAAGATACCCACAGACTCCCTCAAAGCATCGACTATCCCTCGGGCTAAAGCGCCCATCACATTGGCCTGGCCCGGCCACATTGGCCTTGCCAACCCCCTCCTGCTGTGCCGGAATATCATCCAGTAAAGGCATCTCCTGCCTATCACGCTTGCCTCGTCTACCACGTCCTCATCCTGACATCCTAATAAAGGTAACGAAGAACGTTAGCACATTCATAAATGTGCCAAAACCAAACACTCGCGTCCTAATACATGGACAACTGTAATTCACTCCACGCAAGCACATAAACACATAAGCACTTACGAATTTCATTTCCGGATAATGATAGTCCCAAGGCGTTACTAGAGTTCCGGTTAGAAACAACATTGATCAAGTGCTTTTCCAACAAGACTCCCAGAAACCCAAGGATCCAATCAACATCCTAGAAACTACATTCCATACCCACATAGTCACATAAGCATGTTATTAATTAAGCACATAGCATATGACACTATATCTAAGTCTCTATCAAGCGAGACAAACCCATTGTGATCCTAATCACTTCTCACGTACCCAAAGTATTCGAATCCGGTAGGCTCTGATACCAAGTTGTAACGCTCTCAAAATAATACATAAAACCCAACACTTTAGACATGCATTGATATAAAAGAAACCAACCATTTCTATTCATCAGAGTAATTCTTACAACTGTATTACATGTTAACAACAAAAGCAAATGCCCTATGGGCTTACAGCTTTCCAAGTCAACACCTGGTTACACAAAAGAAGAGTACTAACTCTATACAAAATAAGCCCTTGACTTGATATACATGTAATACAAACAAAAATAAACAAAAAAAAAAGAGTCTTCAACTCTCATCATCATCCAAGCTATGTCCTTGGAGGTGGCATACTACCTGTACCTGAAAATAATGTCCCATATAGGGTGAGCCAACGCCCAGTAGAAATATGCTAAACACAGTATGAGCAATAACTAAGATATTAGCAATTGATAAATGTTCAATTTGGCTCAGAACCTGGCTAACCACTTATATGAGACAGTGACTTATATTAAACATTTCCCATTTTTACAGTAGAGAAACATACTAGTTATATCAACATCTTAACAGATAAGCATACAAGATGTATCCATATTTCAACAGATATGCATGTTAGCTATATCCATACTTCAATTGACAAGCATATGAGCTGTATCAACACTTCCAGAGATAAGCATACGAGTTATATCAACACATTATCTGACAAGCATATGAGCTGTATCAGTGGAGTCCATCCCCTATCTCCTCCCGAACAACATCCGGTTTAGAGGTCCATCCCCTATCTTCCCCTAAACCGTGGAGTACATCCCCTATCTCCTCCCACACACACAACGTATATACACAAAGGTCATATACACAATCAATCAATCAACCAATCAATCAATACATAACGTTAATGTATTCTATCAACAGTCATACCCTATGACATATCCAACTGATTAGTTTTAGTTTGCCTAATCATCATGCATTGTCTACAACAATCAAAACTACCCTTCACCGGTAGCCCAAGCAATTATTTCTAAACAGATAATAAAAGCTCCAACAGATAAAATATCAATGTTTTCAAAAGTGAGCGATTAATAAATCTAACTCCACTATTCAACCATATAATGAACCAATTTCATTATTTCCAACTCAATTCCATAAAGTCACGATTTTCCCAAAATTAGGGTTTTCCACCCGATTCCCAAATATTGACCCAATGGTCTAAATATCAACAACCAATAACGATATCATTATTTTGAACCCACAATACATATTTTAGACTCAAAATAACAAATCCTCTTTTAACATTTTGAAACCCTAAGTCCCAAAATTTACCTAATTTCAACACTTTATCAAAATAACCAAAAATCTAGGTTAAAGACCATAAGAGTGAGTAGGAATCCCTACCTCAAATTCGGAGCTCAAGGAAAGAAGGTGAAGCAACTCAACGTGCTCCAAAACTCAATATTCTCGGATCAATGGATAGCGCTCGACGATCAACCCAACTTTTACAAAGGTCGAAGGAAAAGAAAACACTCTAACTAGATCAAACCCTAGAGAGAAGGGAGTTTCTAGAGAGAGGAACTCTCAAAATGTCTTTTTAGAAAGTAAGAGAGAGAGAGAGAGAGAGAGAGAGAGAGAATGTAAAAAGTGATTTTAAAATGCCCAGCTGCCAACTAATATACGACATTCCCGCTCGAGCGGAGAACACAACGCTCGAGCGTCAAGAACAAAAAACTAGGTCCGCTCAAGCGCAATAAGGCCCGCTCGAGCGCCAAGACACAAGAATAAAATACATCCGCTCGAGTGCGAAAACCAGTCCGCTCGAGCGTAGATTCTCCCTCCCAGGACTTACACCAAAAAGTACTACCTGCTCGAGCGCCAGAGTACCCGCTCGAGCGCCACCGCTCGAGCGCAAAGAAACCCGCTCGAGCGTGAAAAACATGCCTGCAGAAGTTCTGCAGAGCACCAAAACATTGGGAGCGTGCAATCTCCGCTCGAGCGCAAGAAGACCCGCTCGAGCGGACCTCAGTTCTGCAAAGTACCAAAATACTGGGAGTGTGCAATCTCCGCTCGAGCGCAAGAAGACCCGCTCGAGCGGACCTCCTAAAAACTGGGCAACAAAGAATTGAAACCAAAGCCTAACCAACCTGTAACAACTCTGCCCAATACATCCTAAAACTCAATCAAGCGGAATTAAAGGATGACAACAAGGTATACCACCACCAACATCACGGAACCGAGTCCGGAATACAACAGAACAGTAAAGGGACAATCGGGATCGCTATAACTCTCTCTCTCTACACCATTTCTCTAAAGAGCTTCAAACGACCACTGTCTATCGCCAACGTCGTTATACCATCACCGTCGCCATGGCCGTCCACCTGCTACCAACTACTACCACCATCACCTCATTATTTGATCACCGCCATCATTCACCAACAATTTCTATCATTTTTTTTTTTATCTCCACCACCACTGATCTATACTTCGCCATTGTTGATTTATACTATATAACCTTCGATCTACACACCACCGTTACTGATCCACTACTACCATTCACCAACCACCACTACCATCACCAAACTACACCATCATTGATCAGATCTGGCCATTTACAATGTCGATATAGTATTGTAGCCATCTTCATTGTCATGATGTAGCCATTACATGGTCACCGAGTCTCTTTCTAGTGAGATCAAGTCTCTCTCTCTCTAGTTAAACCAAATTTATCAGTCTTACATTTTTTGTGTGTGTAAATGTGTTAATGTGTTTGTGAAAATATATGTAAGTGAATGTGTATGTATATGAGTGTAAGAGTATAAAAGAGTATTAATTAAATGATCTAGTTATTTATCATTGATAAATTTATCACTGTTAACATTTATCTCTATCTTCCTCCATTTCTTATTATTTTTCTTAAACCAAATTAGCTGCAAATCATGGTTTAATATATCAGTCATAAATTTATCACCGAATAATCATTAATTCTTGTATTGATTTGTGACGGTGATGATATATTCAACGATAAATTTATCATTGAATCTGTCTTTCATTCTTTGTGTTGATTGTGAATGTGAAGAATAATGAGAACTTCTGGGAAAGGTTCCTTATTCCTCTACTTCATTCTTGTTCTTCTCTTTTTTCTCATTGCCACCAGATTTGAGGAAGTGGTGGTGGTAGTGTCGCGTTAGAGATGGAAAATGACCAAAAAAATAGTTAAAGGTAATTGTTGGAGGTCGATGGTGGTTGCCGACAGCTATAAATGGTGACTAGAGGTGGTTGCCAACGGTTAGAAGTGGTAGTCAGTGGCCAAAGATGGTCTCCGACAGCCAAAGATGATAACCAGCAGTTGTCGGTGATAACGTGCCATGGGAATATTAATAGATGAAAAAATAAACAAGATTTATCAGTAAATAAATCTAGTTAAGGCTTGAAATATTATTCCCATATTAGGACCTATTGGTAGTTTATTACCCATAGTACCAACCGTTAGAAACAATAAGTAGTTTACCCAAATATTATTTGATTCACATTTTTAAGGCTTAAACTCATTACTTATAAGGGGTTGTTTGGGATAACCTAAATAAGTGCACTTTTTGTCTTTTTACGAAAAGATGTGCAGAAAAATAGAGAAGTGATGTGATGAAAAAAAGATAAAAGATAAAAAGTACGTACTTATTTTGAGTAGCCAAACTTGGCCTAAGTGTGATACACGCAAAAATAGGCCCCAATGAGAAACATGTATTACAATTTGGGCCAAAATAAAGCCCAAAGTTCCTCAAGTCTCAAACTGCATCTTTGACCTGATGAATTTCGGTGCAACATGGTAAGAGGGAAGAGTAGTCCACTTACAAAACCACAAGTGTCCAAAATTAATTTTTAGTTTTGAAATTCAAAAATTGTTTTAGTTTTTTGCCCTTTGTATTGAGTAAATTTTTTCAAATTTATTTTCTTTACCCTTTAAATTTACTTAATTTAGATCCACTTAAGACATAAAATATTTGTGTTTAAAAATTTCTTCACAAATACAATTTTCACTAAATTTAAGTGTATTTAGATACGTTTGTCGAAAAAGTTTTTAAAAAAATTATGAAAATATTAAAAATTTTACTAAGACAAGAAAATATGAACAAAAAACTCAAATACAATTTCCAAAAACAAAACCAAACACCTAAGGGCTAAAAATGTCTTGTCCAGTTTGGTATCATTTTTTTGAAGTCTATATTAATCGGTGAAAATTTTAAATTTATGTGAAAATAATTTTTTTAAAAATTAGAGAACAAGTGTTTGGTGCTTCTTAAAAAGAGCATTGTATTCAAATTTTTTTCTTCCAGAAAACAGTTTTCTGGGAACTTTTTGCCAAACTAACTCTATTTTATTTGGTTAGTAATTTGTCATCTATTTTTAATTAAAATGCATATTTATTTTTGTTTATTTCAGTGTGTACCCAGCATCAGCATTAATTTCAATCGTTTTAGCCATACTAAAAAGGAAGTCAATAAAATTATATCAAAAGTGTGGACAAACTATATTTTCTCCAAATTTCAAGAAAGTGAATGTAATTTTATATATTAAGGGGTGAATAACACTCACCCCTTGAGGTTTAAAAAAAAATAGTCAACCCCACACTTTTGATATTAGCAGAGATAAATTTAAGAAAATTTTCAATTTTACATCTGAAGATAAATTTATTATCCAAAAGATAACAGACTTGCACACATTATACATAAAGATCAAATATAAAGATAAAAACAACATAAGTATCAAATATTAACACGAATCAGTTAAACTAACTTAAATATTTTTTTCAGCCACCCTAGTGTAGTTCAAGTGAATTGATTTTTTGAATTCTCTTGGTGGTGACCAATGTCCACTCCATTCGCCAACTGTCTTTTTCACTAAATGAGCTGTATGTAGTAAGAGTAGAATTGCCATTACACCGCACCACAAAATTATTGCAACTGTAATTGTATGACTAAGTGGTTCTCTGTCAATTTTTGGTGTGATCACAACAATAGAAATTGCATATGTTACTGCCATTGATGTAATGGTCAACCACATGATCGCGGCTAGAATCCACATGAAAATCCTTCTCTTGAATGACAATCCACTTATGAGCAACAGGATTGTGCTTAGAGATGCAACAAATCCTACTGTGCCAGCACGAATGAAATATGGATATGAATCTGGATAATTATAAGCCATTACAGCTTCTCCAGCTCTGTGTCCGTCTGAGTTGTGCCAAACACCACTCGGAGGGCTCACCCCAGCTTGGAAAGCTATTGTTGGAATGAGTGTTGCCACCAATATTATTGTCTCCTTTTTCTTTGCCAACCACTCAGACTGTCCAACATCCTTGCCACTCATGGCTCCGGTTTTTCAGAGTTTTAATATCATTTGGATTTTCCACATCCTTTCTAATTTGTGCTAGAATGTCCAATGTTTTGTACTTGCTAGCATTTTTTATGTGTACATCTAGCGTCGCATTACTAAGGTGTTTTGAGAAATTGGTAAAAAGTTGACTTTTGACTTTTTATCAAGTTTTTTGACTTTTTTGGAAATGATTTGAAAAGTTGATAAAAAACTAACCTTTTTGCTTTTTGGTTTAATATTTTTTAAAAGTGTCACATCACTCTAAAGTGACCAAAATATCCTTACTTTTTGCATCTCAACAATTTTTTTAATTAATTAATTATAATGTTCCAGAGAGTAGTTTGGTAAATTTGTAAGTGGCTTTTTTGGGTCTTCCCAAATGGTATCAGTGCTTTTTTGCAAGGGTTGGTGTTTTTGGGAAGTTGCTCAAAACACAGCTTTTTGTTGCGTTGCCAAAACGGCACTAAGCATTAGTAAGCAAGTAGTTTAAGGCCTGCCAAAAAAAAAACAAAAAAACTTTAATTACTTCCCGTAATATGTTAACTAGTTGCAACTTTGAGAAAATCATTTTTTGTTTAAAAAAAAAAAAAAAACCACACTTGATTATAGTCATTTCTCAACTTGTTTATTCGCCAAAACTAGATGTAATATGGTGTTGCCTCTTCCATCTTTAACATTCACAAACTCTTTATTTTTAGGATAAATTACACACACACCCCTTGAAATTTACTTAAATTACAAATTACCCCCATGTGGTTCTAGTAATTACATTATGCCCATAAGGTTTCTAATTTCATAACAAATAGGTCTTTTTATTAATAAATCATCAAGTTAATTAACAATTTTTAATAATGTTAAAATTTTATTTCAATTAATAATTTAGATAATTTTATTATTGCATAGGTGAACAGTTATAAATTTCACTTTTTTAATTAATTCTGTTAAATAAAAAATTCTGACAGAAAGGTATTTGTAATTTTCCAAACCACAAAGCACAATTTGTATTTTAAGCAAATCTCAGTAGGTGTATTTGTAATTTACCCTTATTTTTAATGGTATTCATCAATTCTTTTAAACACTCTAACTAGTTGCACATCATTCATGAGTATAAGATGATCTCACCTCAGTCCATCACAACTTCAGTTGCTTCAGAATTGGCTTGAACACACTTTCAACACATCGACCTTGCCCTACATGACTGCAAGATGTAATGCACTTTTACCATCATTGCCACAAGCAAGGCACATGTCAAGATCTACTGATATCAATGCTTTTACAACCTCAACATGCCCCTTTACTGATGCTAGGTGAAGGGACAAACATTGTGAAGAGTCCAGAACGTCAGCAAGATCTGGATGTCGATGCAAAACTTCCCTCACAAAGTCTGCATGCCCACCGCAATGCAGCCACATGCACAGGACTCCAACCAAACCTACCAAAGTTCACTCTATCAACACTAGTGGATCTTCTCTGAGTATTTGATGTAATAATGTAACGTTGCCTTTTATTGCTGCTTCTTGAAGCTTCTGTTCCATTCTCTCTAGCTCTCTATGACAATGAATATGAATATATGAGCAATGCAAAAGAAAAAGAGCTGTTAACAATGAATATGAATATGGAATTTTGGTCAAACTATTATGATCCATTCATTTTAAAACAAAAGGTCCATCATGACCAAAATTTATAAAAAAATCTTGTTAACCACTGCTCAATAGGCGTTTGTTAAAGATAAAAAATAAAAAATAAAAAACATATTTCACATAAATATATACATCTTTATATAAATCTATACAGTTTTTTCATGTATTTCAATACACATTCTAGTATTATAGTAATGTTCATAAATAAAAAGTGTATCTACCCTTTCAAATTTCTTAATAGTATTTGGCCATAAACCAAGGTTCCAACTCCTTCCACGTGGTATCTAACTAAAATATAGAAACAAAATGTAGGTGTCAAAAAAAAAAAAATAAATAAATAAAAAAACTACCAAAAATAAGTATCCACTGAAGAAGATCCTTCTCCTTCCCTTTTTTTCTGAAGAAAAGGAAGATCCCCACAAAATCGATGAAATAGAAGAGATCCGAGTGAATGGAAAGGAAAAAACTAGTGTAAAATTTTTAGAAGTCTTTTGGGGTCCCAAGCTTTGCTCTATAGAAATTAACTCAAATATATTATGGAAAATGCTAAATCAACCAAACAAAAATTATACAGAATTTGCTCACATCATGTAGAAATGGTACACTTAAAATTATAATCATAATAATGGATGTTATGCTTTTAAACTAAAGTGATATAATTATCCTATACAATTTATATTTATATATATATATATATTGGTACAAGGTATGAACAAATACAATAATGTTTCTACACAAAGGGGAGGGGGGACTGGGGGAATCGAACGCCAGTGAGGCTTGAAACCCCCACACCCGTAGTCCTGTAAAGGGACAGCTATCCATTTGTATTTATATAGTTCTATTCATATATTATATCAAAGCACATATTTTTCACATGTTATCTAACTCCACAAAAGTATAAAAAATGAGTGAAATATATTTATATCAAGTCAACTCTTTGAACATGAGATCCAATTCCACCACAAAATAAAATTAAAAAAAGAAAAAAAAAAAAAAAAAGACTTGAAGATAGTAAGTCAACAAAAATATGTGGTTTCACATATTCTTGTGTTTGTGCATTCTATGAACACTAGTTTACTACACATTTCTAGTCACAACTATTCTTAAATATAGACAAAAAATGGAACAGAGGCTCCGCAAAGCAAGCAATACAAGGTAGTGTCACATTATTACATAAACTACTTGGAGAAGATCCAATAGTTCTTGATAGAGTTACCTTTGGCTGCTTCGGTGGGAGTCCTTTGCATGTGGCTGCATTGCGTGGGCATGAAGAATTTGTGATAGAAGTTCTACATCTAAATCCAGATCTTGCTGAAGTTTTGGACGCTTCACAATGCTCGCCCTGCACTTAACATCAGCAAAGGGGCACATCGAGGTTGTACAAGCGTTGATCCCAGTAGATTTTGACATGTGCCTAGCTCGTGGCAAAGATGGTAGAAACCCACTCCATCTTGCAGTCATGAAGGGCAAGGTCGATGTTGAAACTGTTAGTTGAAGTCAGCCCCCATGCAGCTCAAGTCATGATGGACCAGGGTGAGACCATTGTACATTTTTGTGTGATGTGCGGCCAGTAAGATTCTCCTAAGGAACTGATGAAAACCTTTAAAAAATAAAGAGTTTGTGAATACTAAAGATGGTAGAGGCAACACCATATTACATCTAGTTGTGGCAAATAATCAAGTTGAGGTACGATTGTACACAAGTTATTATTATTATTATTATCATTTATATTTAAAACAAAATACCATCTGGCCAAAGTTGAAACTGTTTAATATATTCTGAATAGTAATTAACGTGTTTTTTTTTTTTTTTTTTAATCATCTTTCATTTAGCGGCAGCATGACTGCACAAGTGAAAGATAAAGTCTTAAGGTATTTGGTCTCATAGGCTTATGCTATTGTGATTGACCAGCACAAAACCCATACATCATCCGAAAAAATGAGGCATCGCATTCCACAAAAAAATGGTGGAAATAGGTTATATATATATATAGATCTTATTAACATGTGCCCCAAGGGCGCACATGTTAGCCGGCTTGAATAAAAAATTTGTGCATTCTTCATTGTATGGACTTTCATGCAGAATTTACAAATTTTTAAACTTCTTAACATATGTTCTAAAGGCACACGTTAAAAAAAGAAAAGAAAAAAGAAGCCCAATTAGGGGAAAGATTAAGTACACACCAAACCTTTGGCAGAATGCACAAAGTGGTGGCCTTAAGACTTAAATCCGTAACCTTAAGATTATTAGGCTAAGTCTTAACCATTGAACCAATGGTCATATAGATATATATATCGTTGAAATTGGTACAGTTTGTCCCTCATGCAAAAATGGCCCCTTGAGGATATATCATACAATCACTTTCCTCACCTGCGAGTCAATTCAGTAAGTTCATTAGTTTATTTTACTTTGCAGGTCTTGAGTTACTTGTTTAGTGCCAATGAAAACATAGATGCAAACATAACTAATGCTAGCGGACACACGACACTGGACATTCTGAGAGAAATTAGAAAGGATATGAAAAATTTATAGTGATAACCGGTTACTCTCCCGTGGACGTAGGCATTGGGCCGAACCACGTAAAATATTGTGTCTCCTTATGTGTGGGTGTGTTTTTCTGCTTGCAATGATTTCTATAAGGTCTTGGGCGGGATCCCAGATCCCAACAGGACATTCTGAGAGAAATTAGAAAGGATATGAAAAATTTAGATAATATCGAAGATCAACTCCGAAACGTTGGAGCTATTAGAAGCAAGGATCTCACAGAGTCAATGGCTGGCAAAGAAAAAGCAAACATTAATGGTACCGGCATTGTTCATTGCAATAATAGCTTTTCAAGCTGGGGTGAGCCCTCCAAACGGTGTTTGGCAAGACAATTCAAACAGACAAAGAGTTGCAGAAGCTATAATGGCTTGTAATTATCTAGATTCGTTCCCATATTTCCTCTGTGTTAGCACGATAGGATTTGTTACATCTCTAAGCACAATCTTGTTACTCATAAGTGGATTGCCTTATAAGAGAAAGGCTTTTATGTGGATTCTAGTTGCGGTCATGTGGTTGACCATTACATCAATGGCAATATAGCTTATGCAATTTCTATTGTTGTGATCACAGCAAAAATTTACAGGAAATCACTCGGCCATACTATTGTAGTTGCAGTCATTGTGTGGTGCAGTCTAATGGTAGTTCTTCTCTTACGGCACACGGCTTGCTTAATGGGACAAGTGATTAAGGAGGAACAGAGTAGACATCTGGTAGCCAAGAGGATTAAGAAACTCAAATCGCTCAAACCACATCAGGAGCATATAAAAGGATGATTAAATTTAATTAAAGTGAGCCATTCTAATTTTTTATCTTTTTTTATTTTTCTATCATTATGTTTGATGTGTGAATTTTTGTTATGCTCCATTTTGTATCTTTGATTTATGGTGAGAAAAAAAAAAAATGAATGAGAAATTGTATTACTTTTGTTGGAAATTTAAGTTTCAAAAATTAAAAATTATAGTCATAATTCACATTTTTATCCACTTCCTAAAAGATGTCACTTCTGTAGGAAATAACAAATTCTTGAAACAAACAGAAAACAGAATCAATGTGCTTCTTTCAAGACGTGCACTTTGTTGAAGCAAACAATATAGGCTCTGTTTGGTAAGCCTCTCAAAATATAGTTTCACCTATTGATTTGAGTATGTTGTTTGTTTGGAGTTTTCAAATCATAATTCTACACCTATTTCTCAAAACTCAATTCAAAACATAATCATTACTTTTCAGAACTCATAACCAAACACATAATTCAAAACTCTTTTCAAAACTCAATTCAAATCAATATTTTAATTTTGTTAAGATTTTAAATATTTTAATATTTAAATATGTTACGATTTTTTTAATTTTTTGAATATTTTTAAATATTACAATTTTAATTTTTTAAATTTTAAAATATTTTATAAAAATAAATTCAAACTCTATTTTATAAAAATATTTTTAAATATTTTAATTTTTTTGTTATGTATTTGGTTACGATTTGAGTGTAGAGTTGTGAAAGTAGTATGGAGTTTCGAGTTATGTGTTTGGTTATAAGGTTTGAAAATAATTTTTGAATTGAGTTTTGAGTTATGTGTTTAGTTACGATTTGAGTCTGAAATTGTATTTTGAGTTTAAAATATTTAAAAAATTAAAATATTTACAAAATAAAATAAAATATTTAAAAAAATTATATATTTAAAATAAAAAATAAAATTTTATTAAACATTTTAAAATATTTTTAAAAAATAAATTCAAATTTTTTTAAAATACAACTCAAAATTCAAAAACTCAAAATTTAAAATACAATTCAAAATTTTTTCAAAATTGAAAATTTTTGAGTTGCACTGAAATGAAATTTCCCTATATAAAAAAGGACTAATTATTTCAAGAAATAATCTTAAAAATAGTATTAATTCAAATAGTTAATTACTTTATTTTCTTCTTTCTTTTTTTTATTTATTTATTAGCAAGAGTTATTTTTTTAGTTGGCATATAAGGTTTTGATTTTTAACAAAAAGTTGAATGATATGATATTAGGGCATTGTTATCAAACTCGGTAAAATCTTTTTTTAGCTAAACTAGCGATATAAACTTCAAAAAATCAACTCCATCAGTCTCGCTTTAGCTCATTTCATTTTATGATTGCTACAGTACCTCGCTTGTTAAGCGAGGTATTGTTCATTGCTACAACAAGCAGAACATCAAGCAAATTAATGTTACCGGATGTCCGCCTGAAAATTCGGCCAAACGTCCAACCAGTCAATGGCAATTTATTTTTTATATTTTTTTTTGTGTTTTTTAAGAATTGTTTGGTTGGTAACTCATCAATTTAATAGAAAAGAAAGTACAAAAGAGGTGACTAACTAAAATAACAAAATAGGTTTTTAAGCTCTAATTTAACTAAATATTTGAAGAAGCTAGTGTGGATACTCTTATTTCAGCAATGCTAGGAATCATGAAAAATCTTTCATGAAAATGGTCATGAAAGATTTGTGACCTTTGGATTACACTTACAATAAAACACCACACAATAATCAAGGTAATCTAAGGGTCACAAATTTTTCATAACCTTTTTCATGACAAAACTTTCATGATCTCTAACATTTCTCTTAATATACGGAGAATAATACCCACACACCATATGGAGATTCAAAATATTGACCTGCTAGAGAGCTACAAAATGAGTTGGCCTTGTTGGTTAATAGATAGTCATTAGATAGGGAAAAGTTGAACATCATGGTAACTTTTTAGCAATAGGAACCCATATAAGTCATTGGAAAAAGTCTTACCTAACCAAAACTCATCACCTCATGTGCCAAAGTCAAACGATTGTTCTAACTTCCTTATTTCCTTTTTTGTGGTCAACAAAAAAAGATTTTGAGTTGGGAAAAAATATTTTCCACTTTTTAAAGAAAGTTTTCCTATCTAATGAGACAGACTTAGAGCCTTGCAAATGCCACTATCATTATCACGACTACCACCGTTACTATTATCACTGCCACCACACTATCCAAACACGACCACTACTACCTCATCACCTACCTATCCACCACCTATACTGCCTTACCACCATGCAACCACCACCATCACCGCCGCCACCACATACCATCCTACCACCAAAACACCGCCACCACCATTGTTTGTCAACACCACTATTACTACAACAACCAGTACCCATCATTTTCAGGATTGGAACTTAAACAAACTGTCTAAGAATTGATGTTTTAAGCAACCATACTATCTTTTATTTTACTTGTCCCTTCTTCTAACCCACATTTGACCGTCTTACTTTAATATCCAAGACAACTCTCATTTGTGCTTAGCTTACCCTTCCTATTTTGATATCTACCCTGCTCCTCCAATAATTTTTTTAACCATCTCCACTTTTCATCATCTCTTTCACCATGGCTTGAATGGTTTTGATCGATATAATTTTCCAATCTTAAGTACTGATCACAACATAGTGTGAAATTGTCGACTTATGGTTCCGAGGAAATATCATTTTGTCCCCCAAACTTTTACGTGTTTTTTAATTTGACTCCCAAACTTCAATTAATATCAATTTTATACCCAAACTTTCAAAATTTTGATCAATTTGGCCTCTACCGTTACATTCCGTCTATAATTGGATGGAATATACTGACGTGACACTAAAGTTTATTTGAAATTTCATTTTACTCTTCAAGCTACACTTAAAAATCAATTTGTCCCCGAAATTAAAAATCAATTTGCCCTTTAAACTATACCTTAATAATCAATTTGCCCCTCACGTCAACACATTCCGTTCAATTGTAGACAGAATGTGACGGCAGAGGCCAAATTGATCAAAATTTTGAAAGTTTAGGTGCAAAATTGATATTAATCGAAGTCGGGGGGTCAAATTGAAAAGCACGTGAAAGTTTGGGAGGCAAAATGATATTTTCTCTATGGTTCCGTGGAACAAACAAACATATTTTTAATTGTTCTATTCCTAAGGTTGTGGGAGAGAATATATAAAAACAGTGCCAAAATCTCATCTATTATCACATTTCTTGTGGCCACCAATCGCCCTTCATCATGGAGAGTGTTACATAGCTTATTGAAAGCATGTGTGGTCATGAACAATTATGATATGCTTGTGTCTTCAACTCTTAGAGATTCCATCCAAAGCCCTTTAATCAAATCCACTTGAAGGCACTTTCACCATGTACTTGCAATGATACCAAGCTTCAATAACACAAACAAGATAACTTAAAACAACACACAAATTCCATTTATTCCCTTGAACATTTTCGTTGAATAATTAAACCTCTTCCATTAGTAGGCATTTTTCCTAAATATGTAAATTTGTTGAATAAACAATAATCAAAGAATAGATAAGAATAATGTAGTTGTTGTCTAAACCAACAACTAAAATCAATTTCCAAAGTTTGATATATAGTTAGTTTGCCAAAGAAGTCAAATCTCACCTCTTGTTTCTTTGCTTTCACCTCCAAATTAAGAGCGCTTAGCTTGTTGTAGTAACTCTTCACAGTCTCTATCTCCTGTTTGAATTTTACACAACAACATATTTTAGCTTTTCTTTTTTATATATTTTTTAAGATTTACTGGAAAGTAGAATGAAAAGAAAAATACCAAAATAGAAGATTATTGGGCTATTTTGGGAAGTTGGCTTTTAACCACTTTTTTTGGTTTGTAACAAAAGCTAAAGTTGGCTTTTTTGCATTTTTTTTTCATTTGGGAAGTTGGTTTTTAGCTACTGATGAAATTACAATTCTACCCCTCATGAGTCAAAATGTGTTACATGAGTGAAGTTGTAAATATTTTAAATTAATGGGGGTAGTTTAGTCATTTTATTGTGATTTGACATCATAAACAAATATTAATCAAAAAAGTCAAAAATAACTTTTTACCAACTTTCCAAATCATTTGTCTAAAAAAACCAAAAAATTACTTTTTACCATCTTTCCAAAATAGGCCAAAGACATTGGTGGGAAAATTGACGAAATAGACAAAATCCATAATCGCAAATACTTTGTTAATTGGAATGTAAACTAGATGTCTCCTTTCTTCTTATGCAACTTTACATCCTTCAATCAATTGAATGGGGCAATACATTGCAGTATTCATATCTTTCCATCACTAGTAAATCTGTTTATTTTTAGACCCATAATGGGCCATCAGCTAATTGAAGTATTCTAATTAAAGAAGACAACAAATTTTCATAGCTGTATTATCCTGTCACAAATTTTGGAAATGCTTTACCATGAAAAACAAATAAATAAATAAATTCCGGAAGAGTCTCCTCAATGTGTACTTCAGTTCAGAAACTGAAATTTGTTTGGCAGTTGATCTAGAATTCCATAATTGGTTGTCTCTCGCACTTATGAACTGTTGTCCTGAAAATTAAAGCAAAAACTAGCATTTGGAATGCAAGGATAATCATACGTGCAACTAAAAAAGTTGGAACTTGGAATTTACAATTGAACACAAGGAGTAAACTATAACACACAAATATGTTTGCTTATTAAAAAATATTTTGCAATGTATTTTGCATCACTTTTATAGTGAACCAAACATGATAATGGATATTTTAATGGAATAATCATACCATTTTCCACCTTTATTCCAGTGAACCAAACACTACCTATGAGTGAGTGTCTTTTGGAGTAAAGGGTAAATTCTTATAGGCATGAAAACCATTTTTCTCTCTTGGTTGAAAACATTTTTCAGAGGAAGCATAAGAGTTGTAGTACAGCTGAGATAACAGAGAGCAAAGAGAGAGAGAATTACAGAGAGTGTTGTAATTCTTACCATTTTGTTCAATATAGTGAATCCGCTGCCCGTGGACGTAGGCGACTTGCCGAACCACGTTAAATCTTGTGTGTTATTGCTTGTTTGAGTTTCCTGGTGTGCCCCCGATCCACAACATCTCCTCAATGTGTACTTCAGTTCAGAAACTGAAATTTGTTTGGCAGTTGATCTAGAATTCCATAATTGGTTGTCTCTCGCACTTATGAACTGTTGTCTTGAAAATTAAAGCAAAAACTAGCATTTGGAATGCAAGGATAATCAAACGTGCAACTAAAAAAGTTGGAACTTGGAATTTACAATTGAACACAAGGAGTAAACTATAACACATAAATATGTTTGCTTATTAAAAAATATTTTGCAATGTATTTTGCATCACTTTTACAGTGAACCAAACATGATAATGGATATTTTAATGGAATAATCATACCATTTTCCACCTTTATTCAAGTGAACTAAACACTACCTATGAGTGAGTGTCTTTTGGAGTAAGGGGTAAATTCTTATAGGCATGAAAACCATTTTTCTCTCTTGGTTGAAAACATTTTTCAGAGGAAGCATAAGCCAATAAATGGAATGAATTTTTCTCTCTTGGTTGAAAACATTTTTCAGAGGAAGCATAAGCCAATAAATGGAATGAAATTATTATTTTTTATTTTACCTATCTGAATATTACTATAAAGTATATATTTTATTTTGCCTATCAACTGTTTTATGTTTTTACTCCAACGATGCTCTTTATTTTAGCTATTTATCCAAATACTATTAATTTTATAAAATTCCACGTCAACAATAAAGATGGAGGGAAATGATCCTAATGATTGAATACATTTTGCCTAGCGTTGAAGGCTAGCTACATGTAGCTAGTGAAAATGAGTTGAGCCAAAATGCCTAATCATATGCCTAGTGCATTGGAATTGAAAAAAATGAATCATACTAGGTATTTTAACTAACAAGTATTATATGCCTAGTGCATTGGAGATGCTCATTTGGGAACATCCAAAAAAAAATATAAATCAATTTAATCCATTTTAAATTACATCCTCTCTCATGTCGCACATAAAAAAGTTTTAAAAAAAAATTGAAAAGTAGAAAAAAATCCAAGAGTTAACTTTTAATAATCTTCTGAAAATACCGTTTATTTACCGTTATTTTGGGTTTTTTGGGTTATTATTTCGGATAAACTCAAAATAATTATAAAGAGATAAAAATACATGATTTTGTTATACAATTAAAAAAATTAGTGAAATATCCATATCTAACTTTATGTTGTAGGAGAGATTTAATGTATTTTTTTTCTTATTTATTAAGGTCTTTCAATAATATTATTAGAGAAACTTCAACTACTCACTATTAAAATTTCTCTATGAAGAGTAAAAAATTTCTCTATGAAATTTCTCTCTTAAAAACTGAATTTCTATGTAAAAATATTGTGGAATCCCAATTACTATAAAAATATTTCATATTTATCTTATAAAATTCTAATATCAGGAGCCTTAAGCTAAAAAACCATATACAATTTAATGTATAAATTACTTATACTTTCATAATATTGAAATTATTTTTTTGTTAATACTATTTTTTTGCAATTCTCCCATTAAATTTTGAATAAACTTTTCAAAAATCACATTTTTTTCCTAATTTTTTTAGTAGTTTTTTATTTTAAAATTTGTGTCAAAAATTTTTATTTTTCAAGTTCATCTAGTTTAGAAGGATAAAAAAGTAACTTTATAATTTCATAAAAAATCATTAAAGATAAAAACAAAAGAAAAAAACCTAAATAAAATGCATTTATTTATAGAGATTTGCAAAAAAAAATAGTATTAACACAAAATAATTATAATGTCATAGAAGTACAAGTCATTTATTTATTAGATTGTGCAACTAAAGTCTAAATACTTTCATCTCTTTATAGTTATTTTGGGTTTATACTATTTTTCTACAGTTGTCTCAAATTTAAACGTGTCGTTTGGCAACGAAAAATGAATTGTTATTAAAATTTTAATTCTGTGAAATAGGGCAGAGTTAAAGTGATAGGGCAGTTATTATTTGTTTCAAAATAAAAACAAGCACAAAATGTAACACTCCAATTTTTTATTTACCTCATTTCCCGAGAAATCCAAACAGATAATCCAATCTCAGTATCGAAAGATATCTATGTATACTCATTGGCAATACATATATAGTCAAGGATTTGACGAGAGAAATAGAAAGAAAAAATGAAATGCAATCTCATTTTTTATTTAGTTATAATAGAAAATATAAGAAAAAAGAAAGTGAGAGAAAAATGTAATCTCACTTTTTATCTTTTGAGTTCACTTGTGCTCTTTTCTTTCTTCATTTTCCAACTCAACCAAACATGACTTAGAATTCGAATCCTATTAATTTTTTTTCATTTTCTTTCTATTTCCCTTTTCCTTTCCATTTCGTTTATTAAATCCTTCAATCAAACACAACCTTATTAGTTCTCCTAAATAGAGAAAATGAATTAAACTTCTTGTGTTCTTATATTTTCAAAAACAGAAAACAAAAATAATACACAATTTGCCCTCAGTCCTACAAATTCAATAAAAAAAAAACAATTCATTTTTATTGCCTCTTATTTATAAGTCTGACATTATTTTAAAATTTTCAAATCATAAATAAAACTAATCGTTATATGTTATTTTAACAAAAAGACATGTGCATACATTCACTTTTCAATTGATATAATGAGATTTTTTCTCATAGCCCAGAGCTCAACACAACTGGGCTTAATAGAATATTTTGTGTGTCTATCATCACAATTTCTTAGATAAAATATGAATTTTGCACTATAATTGGGTTTTATTTTCAAAAAATTGTTCATAATGATAGAACCAATCAATACTAATAATAATTAATAGATTTAATTTAATGCAAAACACAAGTTTCATGTACTAACCGAAAGTAATCTCATTTTCCATTCATTTTCATTTCTTGAGATAAATTTAATATTCAAACAAACCATAATTGAATTTCACATATTAAAGATCAAACATAAAGATAAAAACAACATAAGGATCAAACATCAGTACAATTTGGTTTAACTAAATTTAAACATTTTTTCATATGCTCTGATTGTGGTTTGAACGAGTTTAACTCCTTAAGCCTCTTGGTGATTAGATGTCTACTCCGTTCCTCATCAACTGCTTTTTTTATTAAGCGACCCAAGTGCACTAAGAAAAGAATTCCCATCACAGTGCTCCACACGATGACTGCAATCACAATAGTAAAACTAAGTGATTCTCTATCAATTTTTGGTGTGACCACAACAATAGAGATTGCATATGTCACTGTCATTGATGTCACAGTCAACCACATGATCACAACTAGAAACGACATGCAAATTCTTCTCTTGAATACCAATCCACTTATGAGCAACATGATTGTGCTTAGAGATGCAACAAATCCTATCGTGCTAGCACGAAGGAAATATGGGTATGAATTTGGATAATTATAAGCCATTATAGCTTCCCCAGCTCTATGCCCATTTGAAGTGTCTTGCCAAACACCACCTGGAGGATTCACCCCAGCTTGAAAAGCTATTGTTGCAATGAGTGTTGCCACCAATATTAATGTTTCCTTTTTCTTTGCTAACCACTCACCCTGTCCGACATCCTTACCACTCATAGCTCCAGCTTTTCGAAATTTATGTTCAATAGTATCTAAATTTTCCACATCCTTTCCAACTTGTGCTAGAATGTCCAATGCTGTGAACCCACTAGCATTTTTCACATTTACGTCTACTCTCCCATTGGAAAGCAGATATTCTAAGACCTGCAAAATAAATAATAAATAAATAAAACTTGGAATTGAATTGACTAGCAAGTTGGAAAATGTATAATCATGTTACTGCCAAGTGAGAGGAAGAAGTCTTTTAGGTTGTCATTGTGTTGATTTAATCTCTATAATTCTAGTAATAGCAATTTTGTTTTTGTTTTTTTGATTTTTTATATTGTGTCAATTTAGTCTAATTGATAACATATATTAAGAGACTACACAAAAATTTAGAGCAAAATATTCCATGAAAAAAAATGCTCCATTCAAAAAGAAATTAATCATTTCAAATTGGATGTTATGCCCTCAATTACTTTGAGGAGAATAAATGAATTCTTTTGCCCTTTGATTTCAGTCCAATTTTGAAAGAAGTGTGATAAATTGGACTAAATTGATACAATGTTGTAACTGAAGGGTAAAACTAATGTAATCAAAACTATAATAACTAAATTGACACAAAAGACAAACTAAAAGAACTATAGGTATAATTTACCCTAACTTTAATTACTTAAGGGACAAACTAAAAGAACTACAAGTATAATTTACCCTAACTTTAGTTACTTCTGATAATATATTACTTAGCTAGAACTTTGACCCTATCATATATATATATATATATATTTTGTTTAAAGAAGATAAAATAAAATAGGAAAATATTTGTTGCAGTCATACCTCGACTTGTTTATTTGCCACAGCTAAATGTAAAATGGTGTGGCCTCCTCCATCTATAGCATTCACAAACTCTTTATTTTTAATAGTATCCATCAGTTCTTTCAGAGACTCAAATTGATTACGCATCACACATAAATGTAAGATAGTCTCACCCCGGTCCATCACGACTTCAGCTGCATGGGGGTTGGCTTGAACTAACACTTTCAACACGTCGATCTTGCCCTTCATGACAGCAAGATGGAGCGGGTTTCTACCATCTTTGTCACGAGCTAGACACATGTCAGGGTCTACCAATATCAACGCTTGTACAATCTGAACGTGCCCTTTAGCTGATGCCAAGTGAAGGGCAGACCGTTGTGAAGAATCCAAAACTTCAACAAGATCTGGATTTAAAACCAAAATTTCTGTGACGAAATCTGTATGCCCTCGTAACGCAGCAACATGCAAAGGACTCCAACCAAAGGAACCAAAGGTAACTCTATCAAGAACTAGTGGATCTTCTTCAAGTACTTTATGTAATAATGTGACACTACCTTTTATTGCTGCTTCATGAAGTCTTTGTTCCATTTTCTCTCTTACTGTTATATACTCAAAATTCACATGAAACGAAAATTGTACAGAATAGTGTCATTCTTATATTCAATAACATACTTAGGATAATAATTTATAAGTATGTTATTTTTACAATTTTTTTTTTATAAGAGATAATTTAAATATTAAAAAAATTATATTAAATTGAACAATCAATTATGTAAGGAAGTTCAATAGCGGGTACCCGCAATTCCAACACACCAATCATTACATCTATACAAGAAAGAGTGAAATAAGCAATTAAAAAAAATGCCCCTTAAATTAATGCCCATAAATAATTAATCTTTACTTTTGACAATAATTAACCTTGGTTCCAGACCAACTAAAATAATTTAGTTGGTTATAAAAGCAAACTATGTACAAAATTTTGGTGATTTTAACCTTTTCCTTAATATATTTCAGTCAATTTTTATATTTTATGAGTGGGAAGAGTTGGAACCGATTTGTTTTTGTGATTAAATATTAAGCAAGCAATGTGACAGGGTGGGAAGAGTTGGACCCGATTTGTTTTTGGTATAAATCAAGCAATGTGACGGGGTTGATAGACTTTCATTTTATTTTTTTATAATAATGATGTACTTATCATATTTTTATATCACACTAAATAAATTATTAGTTATGATATTACCAATGATTTTATATTAAAAAAATTGTTACTGAAGTCCAACTTTAACAAATTAATTAGCCTAGCTGCAAAAAAGGGCAAAAAAAAAAAAATTCAAATTTGCATGCAGACAATTCACACCTAGACCAAGTTTAGTTTATGATTTAATCCGAATCCGACCCGATAATCCGAATCCGTTTACAAAAAAATCTGATCCATAATTCGATAATCCGAATCTGTTTAATCCGTTTATTAAACGGATTGAATATGCAAAAATTTGATCCGATCCGATAATCCGATCCGATTATTCTCAATTTGAATGAAAAAAACACAAAAAAAAAAAATCAAATTATATAAAATTATAGCTCAATAAATAAATAAATGAATCGGATCGGATTATCGGGTCGGATATCCGAAATCATCGGATTCGGATATCTATAATTGGATATGGACTAAACGGATTCGGATCAAATTCGGGTTTGTCTTAATCAGATTAGATTCAGATTTAGATTTTGACAGATCCGATCAGAATCCGATCCACTTACAGGCCTAGTTTATGAGTAACGGTATACTTGCCTCCTTTTTATATCATTTTTAATATGAATAATGCTATATGCACTAATTAGTATACACACTAGTGTATCAAAAGATGATGTGGCTTAATTTTAGAGGTTTTGGATGCTTGTAATTTGTATAATAAATAGAGTCATTAATGATATCATAACACTAGTTAATACACTAGTGTGTACACTAAATAGTGCATGTAGCACCACCGTTTTAACATATCATCTCATGTGTCAACATATTATTTGATATAAATATAAGTGGTGGGACCCATCATTACATACCATTACACTAATGATAAGTTAACACATGAGGTGGTATATTAAAAATGGTATACAAATTATTATTAATTTATAATGTTCAGGGGCTTGGGCAAATAAACTGATCAACTTAAAATTGTGTTTGGACAACTCTCAACACAATTCATTATTGAATAATGCTATATGCACTAATTAGTGTACCAATTGATGATGTGACATAATTTAAGATGTTTTTACAATTTGTAATTTATATAATGAGTCGAGTCAATAATAATGTCATAATTAGTATTTGTACACTAGTTTGTATACTAATTGGTACATGTAACACTACCGATTCATTATTATGTTCAAGGGCTTGGGCAAATAAATTGATCAACTTAAAAATTGAGTTTGGACAACTCTCAACACAATTTAAGCTAGGTCTAGGTCTAGATAACTCCTCAACTTAACCAAACCCATTCAAGTTGCACCCGTACTTTTTTTTGAATATATAGGCCTTACTATCGATGTTGAAGGCTCATAGTAATACAAAAGAAAGGAAAATGTTACGATGCATACCCCTATCATAAGAAAATTATAAACTTTTATAGTCGTATAATTACGAAGGGGTGCGCCATTAGAAAATTCTTAGTGACAAGTTTATATAGTTATGTTATGTAGCCTGTGTTTGGCAAGGGTTTTTTCAGGCTTTTTTGGTTATTTTAGCCACAAAAAACAAAATAGGCTATTTTAGCCATAACAAACAAAATATCACATCCAACCTATAATCATTACATTCTTCTCTCACAAAAAAAGTCAAAAAAGCCAAAAAGCTAAAAAGCCCTTCCCAAACCAAGCTTTTTAGCCCAGGCTAAAATAGCCAAAAAAACCAAAAAGCCAAAAAGCCAACCCACTTCCCAAACGGAGGCGTATATATATTTTTTCGGCGAAAGAAAATTATGCCATTTTGTAATTTATATTACAAATTTGTGTGGTATAGTTGGAGGTCATCATGTGACGCATGAAAACCTTGCATTGCCTGGCATGGCTCAACTTGCTTCTGTGCCCAACCCATTTCAACTCATATATAGGGTAAATTATTCAATATTCTTGAAGTATTACATGTATGTATTTCCTAATCAATCATTATTCAATATGAGATATGTTTTTAAAATCAAGAAAGTGTTATAATGGGAGTACAAACACTTTCTTGGTTTTAATTACATATATATTTTTTATGGTTATCTTATAATGGAAGATTATTAGGTTTTTAATGTGTAATCGATATGTTTATTATATAAAATATTTTTAGTTTTGGATTTTTTAATTTAATGAATTGCTTTAATAGTAACATCAAAATTGTTGCCATATTCGACTTTTGAAAAAACAGAAACTAATTTAATGAAAATAAATATAAAAAACAAATTAATTTAAAAAAAATTATTTATACTCTCCCAAAAGATAAAATTATATAAAAATGATGTGTTTTAATTTTTTTTTCACCTATTTAATTTTTTGTTTCTTAGAAAAAAATTTGAAAATAAATTCTGAAAACCAAACCAAACAGAATTTTAAAACCAAGAAAGTGTCAACATTATTAATTAAAAAAAATGTCATTACATTTCGAACAACATACAAATTATCTAATACAAAATAAGTTATATGACGACTTTACCTTTGAAATGCATCATTTGCAAACGATACATCTTTGATTTTCTTTATTTAGAATAAGATTCAAAATTCAGGGTCAAATGTATTACAATTGACAAGTCAAGGACCAAAACGATACAAGTCCCAAACTACTGTTAGTATAATTTACCCTAAATTTTTTGACCTGTTGTGTTGTTTATTGACAACCCTTAAAAGCTATGATTAGCAAGACGCTTTTCTTCTTCTTCTACTTCTTCTCCTTTCTTTTTTTTTTTTCTTGAAAAAAATATACTCCTAATTATAAAAGGGAACAAACCAATCTCTCTCATTTTGTTCTCATTCACTGTTTGTTCTCTAAGATCTCTCAGCTCTTCAATAAATTTATGGCTTTTTATTAAATTTAGATTTCTTCAGGAAAAATTATAAAACAAAATTTCAGGTTTATTCTAGTTTTGGAGTGGGATTCGGGCATTCTCTTGGGCCGGGTTTCGAGCCCTAACCTTTGGCCCATCCCAACTTCTTTTTATTTTTTAGGTAAATTACAAACACACCCCTAGGATTTATTTAAATTATAAATTACCCCTATAATTTTAAAAATTACATTATGTCTCCTAAATTTTTTAATTTCATAACAAATAGGTCTTTTTATTAATAAATCATCAAGTTAATTAACAGTTTTTAATAATGTCAAAATTTTATTTCAATTAATAATTTAAATAATTTTATTGCTGTATAGGTGAACAGTTAGAAATTTTACTTTTTTAATTAATTTTGTTAAATAAAAAATTTAGACAGGATGGTATTTATAATTTTTCAAATAATGGAGAATAATTCACATTTTAAGCAAATTTTAAAGAATATATTTGTAATTTATCTTTATTTTTTTGGTAGAAATTGAAAATGTCTAATATGCAATTATAAGTTATCAATGGTTGCCAGTTCAAAAAAAAGTTATCAATGATTGCGAAAAACATACGTCATCAAAATTTTATATTAAACCAAAATAGCTGGGATCTTAAAACTCATTATAACACAATAATTTGTAGTCAATTGATTTAGATATTAATATTTTGGGTACATTACGCATATCCCTTGAGGTTTGGAGAAAATATACTAAATCTTATAATATTGACATAATTATATTGAATTCTTATAAAATTTTAATTCACATAACACTTAGTTTTTTTCCATCAATAATTTATGAGTCATACGAATGAAAAATAATATTTTCATCTCATTTTACACTTAAATATATATTTTTCTTGTTTATTTTTATATTTTCAAACTATTTGTATTAGTTTCGGTCTATTTAGTCTTACTAAAAGGAAAATCAATGTAATTTTTTGATCAATATAATTATACTAAAATTATGATCCTGCTTGTATTTTCTCTAAATTTCAAAAGGGATCAATTTAATTTACTTTTAACATTTTTTATGTAATCATTCTTTAGTAGATGAAAGAAAATTTAATGAAGAGGTCTGTTGGTGCAAATTCATTAATGAAAAGCAAAAATATTTATTTTCTTTTTTTATGTCATCATTTTTTTTGCTTTCACTTTCATGAGAAACATATATGTCTAATTTCCTTTCCATTGCCACTCAAGAGACCTTCTAGTGTTTTCCATGTTGACTTTTGTTTATGTTTTAATGTGCTGTAATGTTGTGTTCTTAAGACTTTTTTGGCCATTTTTATTATGTCTAGACTATTATTAAACTCCATTCTTTCCTTTCCAAAAGATTAATCTCTATAGATGTATATAATTATAAAAATATTCATGTCTATTGAACAAGTTCAAGAAGTTTCGAGTGGTCAACCCCATCAACTTGCATGAATTATTTATTATTTCAATTTTTTAGGATCGTGTATGTTTGTTTTTGAATTAATTACAACTAGCACTTTACACATTTATCAAAATCTTATTTTGATCCTTCCATTTTAATTGTCATAGTTTATCATTTATTCTTTAAGTCAAAGGGAAAATTAGTCAAAAGTCTATCTCCCATTTTTAGTAATGAAAAAGATTCACAATATTATTTTTTGATGTCTCAGGTCCCTCCCATCTATCATAGAGAAATTTGATATATCTTTGTCACTACCCAAACCCGCCCCTATAGGTTAGGCATCGTAACCGACCAGTAATCCGTGGATTACCAAAGGCCTCTGAACAGATAAGCATATAATAAGGGGCTGCGGAAGCAAATATATAAAATAGACAAGGTCCAATGAGTTGTGGTAACGTACAGGAGACAGTAGATTTCAAAACTTATATATATATACATGAGAATGCTAGTCCAAGGATGCCAATATTTGCAAAGTATTTACAGAAGTGCACATCTCAAGACCTGACTTTACAAAACAGTCACAGAGACTAGCATGAATACAAAAACAGCCATGACATTAGACTTCGATCGGAACCTCCTCGGGAGGCATAACGGTTGGCTGACAAAAACAAAATAGAAGGCCGTCAACTTTGGCCCTGGTCACACACCGGCTTACCTACATACATAATATAAACTATGAGCGAAAGCCCAGTGAATAATAACAGAGTAAAGGAGTTTCAATGAATGAGTCCGTACAGATTCAGAAATCATAATTCAGTTTTGTATCAAATCCATAATTGGTCCAGATCATATACAGAAATAATAAGTCATGCTTGGGTTTACGTGATACATCCATTAGCAATAACAGAGTAGATACAGAACAGAGGCAGACACGTGAGGGTTACAAGTAACCAGTTCCTTAAAGGAACCTCCGGATCCGGGTAACAGAACAGAAGCTGAGCCCCCCATAACGAGGCCTCCGGTACGGGTAATAAAGTGCAGACGGATATAAGTTCCATAAAGGAACCTCCGATACCGGGTAACAGTCAACAGATATCACATGATGCTAAGGATGTCACGAATACATATCAGAAATTAAACAATCATTCATTGTACAGAACATATCATTTCGAAAAACAGATCTTATTTTATCACACAGAAAATAGATACAGTTGAACATAACTTTACTAAGTTATTACTCACAGTTGGCCTTGAGACAAACAGACGGAGCAGATTAGTCAGACAAAACGCGGCACGTGACCTACATAACACATGACAGATATACACTTGAAACACACGTTCTAATTGTACAAAACTTACGTCGTTGGCTCTTAGTATGTTTCTAATCTTTAATCCTCATTAAAGGGCCTTAAACATGGCCTAGGAATGTCTAGGATGGAATGAGGATGCAAAAATGCCTTGAAAACCATTTCTTAAATTTTGCTGAAGATAAGGTCCACGCTCGAGCGGATATGCAGATATTGAAGCTCCGCTCGAGCGTGAACTTCCTCGCTCGAGCAGACTGTAAAATCGATAAAAGTACTAGATGCATGATTTTTACGCTCGACGGGCGCTCGACCTCCGCTCGAGAGTGAGACTCAGAGTCTCGCTCGAGCGTGGGTTCCCTCGCTCGAGCGGACTGCAAAACACACAAACTTCTGGGTATACGCATTTCACGCTCGAGCGTAACTATCGACGCTCGAGCGGAAGTGTATGTACTCAGGATTTACGCTCGAGCGTGAAAGTATCCACTCGAGCGTGGGTCAAATTTCTGAAAAATCCAGATTGACCTCCAAGCATGAAATTCAACCTTTAAGCCTTCAAAATTCATTTTTCGGGGCCAATATTTGAGGAACCATAAAAAAACTCATAAAACAACATGTATTAAAAATCATTTTAAGAAATCATGGCCTAAGAGCAACCCAATTTGTGAAAAATCAACATGAACTCTAAGAACATGCCATTAATACAGCATGCAAGAATCTCATTGAATCCAAACCCTCCAAAACATGATCAAACTTGATAATTTGATAGACAACAAGATGAATGACCATAATGTGAGTGAAATTAACACATGCATAGAAGAAATCTTAGAATTCAAACTCAAAGCATGAAAATTTATGCATGCATGTATGGATGGACTCTCAAAACCACACTTTGAGCTAAATCTTGACCTTAAATGCTAATTTCACCATGAACCTAGCAAGAACAACTCACATTCATAATTAAAAGGATGAATTCTCTACCTTTAGGTCTTCAATTTCAAGCTTGGTAGCCTAATCTTCCAAGTTGCCTTCAATTCTTCTAAGTTCAAGCAAAATTCTAGATGAACTCAATCTTGTCCTCCTTCTCTCACTCTCTCCTACGGTTTGGTCAAGAAAAAATGGCTGAGGAGAGATGCTTCTAAGTGTAATAAGGTGTGATAAGGTTGGTCTCAATCAAGCCACTAAGTGGCATTTGTGTAATTAGGCAAACTAATGCAATTCAACATTATTTAATCTAATTTACACATTGCAAATCGAATTTTGATTAAGCCTACCATAAAATCACATAAAATCTAACTAGTATAACACACTAATCAATTTCTGACTCAGTCGCCAATAAGGCTTTCAATGCGCAAATTAAAACTAAAACATGAACAGATCTTCCTATACTGAACAGATAGAGACACATAAATAATGCAATGCATATGCAAATTAATCCCAGATTCCTTCTAAATTACTGTTAGGCATAATTAAGTGCGAATTAACATTAATCAGAGGTCGGGGTTATTACAATCTTACACGCTCTCTGTGTCTCTCTCCCGCTTCTGTCTATCTTGCTCTCTCTCTACAAGTGAAACAAGAACCATGGCAGACCTTATTTCTCTCTCTCAAATCTGATCGATTATACAGATGCAGAAGTTCTACTCCATCACCGATGTTGTGATCGAGCTTTGACGAGTGGTTGAGAAGCAAGTGAAAAATAGAGAGGAAGGCAAGGATGTGAAGAAGAAGAATAGTGAAGAAGAGAAGAGTTGAAAAGTTTCATCATCGCTGAGGCTCGATCGTGACATCGGTTCTGTGCTTGAACACTTAGTTTCAACGAGTATAATTTGTTTTTGCTCATTGGGATTTATAGATTCTATAATTGTTTACTTGTAAAAGTTCGTATTTTGGTTTATCTTGTCAATAATTTAAGTACACTGACTGTGTTTTGACTGTATAGTGACCCAAATGTTATTCATTGGTTGGGCAGGGCTTCGCTAATTTGTTTGTATTCCATCGTTGTGGTTTTGTTGGATTGGACTTGTCTGTGCTATTACGCCTCGTTTCCTTTTGTATTTTTTCTTAATCCTTTGTTTAGATTCACATAATATCATTATCGCTATCTCTTTCTTATGAAGAGGAAGATAATATCCATGAAAGGCCAAGGAGGCATATGAAAGTGGAGTTTGAGCTTGCCGTCCTCCAGTATCAGAATCTCTCCGATGGTTACTAGATTTAGTTTGCAAATGGGGATTCAAAGTTCATTCATACACAAATCAATAGTTGATGAGTTAGTAGATTGAATTGGGAAATTCAATCAATCACGGCCAAAATCTTCATAATTCAAGCCTTCTGATATCGTGCCCGACCTCTTATTGTCTCCTAACAGGCCAGGATGCAAATATCAGTCACCCTCTTTGTGATTTGATAGACAATGAACAATGCCAAAACCCTCACCTTGGTGTTCTTCCCTGCCATAAGGATCCAAGAAGTGGTCTGTATTTGCTGCTAGGAAGGGTGACCTGGAATAGCTCTCCAATATATCTGCATGGAAGGCAAAAAAAAGCATGATGAAAATAATATCAAGAACATTTCTGAGGTTCATAAGTTCATTAACTCAAGTCAGTTGCAATAAAACCAATAACCTGTTGGCAGAATGGTATCAAGTTGGCCTAAAGATACTTAAGTTCATAAAACAACGAGTTCAAGTAGTGGAAAAGGATTCGAAGGATTAGAGATTCTTCCCCGAAGAAGACGAATAGGGCAAATGTGTATAAAAGTGCAGTGTAGTGAATCAACTCCTACATCTACTCAATCTATTACACAGAACTTGGCCTGAACAATCTCTCATTAAATCATGAGAAAGAAAGAGAGAGCCAACCCATTTTCTCTGGAGAGAATTTCTGTCCAGAGAAATTCTCTGGGATTTTGGCCACTGTGTAAATTTTCTCTGAGAAATTCTCACAAAATATCTCTGGACAGAAAATTCTCTGGTCATATTTGCCACTTACCAAAGTGCTCTGGGGGTATGAAGTTTTTAAAAAATTACATAATTTAAAACACTTTTTGTCTATTGAATTGGTGGCCTGCTGTTGTTTTTTCTGGTTTTCTATGTACTAATGTCATGTATATTTGCTATAGGCAAGGGTGAGTCCTAGTGTTGTGGTCTATGCTCAACTTTCAAAGCTTGATGGGGTTCTGGGAAAGTTTCATGCCTTACACTGCTTGGAAATGTTTGGGGTGGCAAAATGGTTCTTCCATTGGTATGTATTAATGTGTTTCATGAAATTTCATATTGAATGTTCTGAGCTATGATATTGTTGCAGAAAATGTGCTCGTGGAAGCATATGGAAGGTAGAGAAATTTTTTTTGGAGAGTCCATGAAAGGCTAAGGAGGCCAGTGAAATTTAAAATTTCTCTGGAGAAGTAATTTTGTGAAAAGGTCGGTGATGTCAGAGAAATTTTCATTTCTCTGGAGTGTTGAGTCCATGAGGGCAGAGAAATTTATAGTGGGAACTTTAGGGAAAGTCAGAGAAATTTTCAAAATTTCTCTAGAAAGTCCAGAGAAATTCTTCCCAAAATTTCTCTGGACCAATTTTCTCTGTGACGTGAATTTTCTCTGGATCAACATGAGGGACCTTAGATATTATTAAAATATTGAATGTCCTTTATACTATAAAATCATAATACTAGGGACCTTAAAAAAAAAATCCCCTTGTAATGTCACAGTTTCGTCAATCTAATGTTAACATATGACAATTTTCTTGTCTAATTAGCACTGCTAAACTATCAGTAATATGTGTATTTTTGCCAAATATCAAAGGATGACTATAATTTTAAATAAAGAGGTAAAACAGTTTTTTAATAAAAAATTTGAGGATAAATATATTAACCTCTCTTGAAATTTAGAAAAAATGCAGTAAGTCACACAATTTTAACATAATTACATTGAGCCTTTTTAAAGTTTTAAGTCACATAACATTAATTCAGGTCCCTTTTCATCTATTTGTTAATCATATGAATAAAAAAATTGATATTTTCAACTCATGAAACTTATGTTTTACCTTTGTTGTTGTTGTTGTTGTTGTTTTTAGTTATCTTTGGTATAATACCAAAACTATGGAACTCAAAGGAGTCACTGTAATTTACTTAAAAATTAATGGTGATTTGCAAAAGGGTGCAAATGATACAACTTTCAAATGTCAAAGGGTCTCCGGGATATATTAGAAATGCTAAGGGATATTGTGTATTTTTATCAAATGTCAAGGAATATTTATGATTTTTACTCTATAATAAATAAATAAATTACAGTGATCTTAATTCCAACCTCTCCTTAGATTTCTGAAACCACAATAAATTTTTTTACGTTTGGTTGTATTTGTATTTTACTTTATCCATATATGTTGTTTTTATTTTTTTTTATGTTTTTTTAAAATAAAATTAATAATATAGTTTTTTTTTTTTTTAGTTGGTATCGTTTTATGACACAATAGTTTTCAAAAATTGGTCCTAAAAATGAATTGTTTTTAGCAAAAAAAGAAAATTAAAAAAAAAATCGAAATCATTTTGTCAAATAAATTTTCGGTAAATTACATTGATCTCACCTAAAGTTTAGAGAAATTACAATAAGTTTTACAAATTTGGCATAATTATATTGAGCTCCCCTAAGATTTTATTTCATATAATAATGGGGAATTTCTTTTAAGATCTTTGATGTTAAGATTTTATAAAATAAATAACATATAATATTTTCACAGTAGTTAAGGTCTCTCAGCATTTCTATAGAGAAAATTCAACTCACAAAAATTTTATCCGATTCAGAGAAATCTCAATTTTCACATCGAAATTTCTATGATTTCACAGAGAATTTTTTTGAAATTTCTCTATGATCATATCAAAGAAATTTTAAAATTTCTCTAAGTCGAATTTTCTCTGTGAAAATGTTGAGGGATCTTAGCTTATAAAAAAAAAACATATTGGATCTCTTCTACTACGTAAAGTTGGAGAGGAATGTTTCACCAATTTTTCCTATAATTAATTGGGCCCCATTTTTATCATAAATTCATTAGTTATATGAACGAAAAAATAATATGGTCATCTCTTTTATATTGAAACATATATTTTATATTGAAACATATATTTTAGTTTGTGTACTTTTGTGTTTTTATAGAAGTCGCATTAATTTTTTTTTTAATCTCTTTAACATTTTTATAATGCAAGTCAATGTAATTTACCCATAATTCTTTTATTTTGAAAAGTGAAAATTAAAAAATAAAAACACAACTAAACATGCCTTTTGAGGTTGCATTTGGAACTTAAATATTTCTCTTTTCCCACAAAAAATCTAAAATTTAAATAAAATAATTAATGTAATCTTCTTGAGTATAGAACTAAAAGAAAAAATTAAAAAAAAAAAAAAAAAAAAAAAAACCCACTTCATTCCTACTCCATTCCCAGTCCAGAAGCTTCAAAACAAAATAAATATTAAAAAAAAAAATTTAACATCTTCAATTTCCATCATTCCCAATGCTTGAAAGAGAATCAGCTACAGAACCATCTCCAACTTAATCAATATGATAGGCCTAAGGCCACGTGTCCGTCATCACCAAAGTTACCTCGGCTCGGGAACTTGGGTACGATTGGGGAAGGTCAGCTATGAGCACCCCCGCTCACCCGATCCGAAGATCGGCTTGTACTAAATATGATATTTTGTTTTGAAAACATATGTGTTCTTATTCTAGTTAATTAGCTAGAATTACTATATGATGCGCACAGCAAAACAAGTATAGACTAGATCGCCTAATTTGGAACAAAGCATTGCGTATCCGTTTGTTCGGAAAAATGGTTTGAGTTTTGCTACTCGCAAGTAGGCTAAAATATGGATTTCAATGAATTGTCCCAATTCAAGCAATCCAACCTTTACCCACGGGCATTCAGGCAGTTACATCACATACGCAAATAGCCTCATGGTAAGCATGCTGTCATGTTAACACTTACACGCATGCAATATGCTAAAGCATAAATACTCACAGTGTACTCCGAGCCAAAACAAGGAACATGTTAGTAATCAAATGTATGATCCAAGTCCATGTTAAGATGGCTAATGCATCGCATACGAAATACAACTAGAATGGGCTCGGCTAATCTAAGGATGGCATGTGAAATGCAACAACTCGATACACGTATTCAACTTGGAATTTGAAATACTATGCAGTTAGTATGATGCACTGAGCCCGGTGCATGCAATACAGATGAATGATGCAAACATGCATAGCATAAGGATGCTAATTGAAATGTGCCCTAATACTAACCATCAAAAGCAGGTAAGTACAAGGGAGAAATAAGTGGGGGTTGGAAGACATGCATCACACACACGCACGCTTATTACACAATTGTGCCCTTTTTTGGAGGGACCGAAAGAATAATACAAATTAATTAACCTACAAGCTAATTAAATATTTACAGCACTTAACTAACTAATGAATCAATTAAGCTAAGAAAAGCAGTAAAGAGGCCTCGGGAAGAGGGATGAATGCACGCGTGCTCGATTCCACCCGGAAATCCATCGCCATACTCTTGCTGCATCTGTTTGCACTGCTCTGCACCTCTGAGGAATGCACAAGTCTCAAGGTTACTTCTGGACTACTCCCTGAGCACTGTGGGAGGTCACCGACCAAGGGTAAACACCACCGGCCATAGAGAACTGGTCATCGACCAAAAATTAAACCACCGGCTGGGTTTTGATAGTCGGTCGGCACTGAAAGTTGCCGGTTGGCCATTTCTTCCTGCAGGAGACTGGTTTGCTGCAATAGAGGACAGGCAAGACATGGCAGTGCATTTTCAAAGCAATTTATGCACCACCACCCTCCTCAGCATGTTTGAGACTTAGAGGAGCATGGTTCTCGACTCTCGGGCCACCAATCGCGCATGTCAATGCGTGATGGCCAAATGAGTCAAGTATGCAACTTCAATATTAAATGCACAAAACACAAAACATACCAAGGGACCCCCAACCTCAATCATGGTTGCTCAAGAGGCAAGGGATGCATGCTCAATGCAATGCAACCTAGGCATGGAAGCTAAGTATGCACCATGAAAATGTGAACAAGCATGCAAACATGCAAGCATGTGACAACATACAAACATGTAACAACATGTTAAGTGACTAAAAGAGAGAATGCATACCAAATGCATTACAACCTAAGCATGTAACAACATGTCATGGATTGAGCACACAACGAGGCACAATTGAACTAGCATGCTACAACATGTAATTCACTAAACATGCAACGAGTATGTGACAACATACTAGGCAAGCATGCAACAACATGCAGGGATAGTCTTAAACTAATATGGGCAGCTCTCAAATAAGCCCAAATTAGTGGCCAAAATGCTAAGAACATGAAGACAAATTTACATACAAACATGCATGCATACATGGTCCAATACTTAAGCATACATAAGCAACTTTAAGTACACTTAAAATGGATGGACATGGACATATGGCAAGCATTGATAAAGTTTGAAATCATGTTAAGGATGGTGTCAAACCAACCAAACCATATAAGTAGGGCATGCAACAAGGTCCAAAACTCAAGGCTAGCCAAGGGGCTCAAGCCATGACCATGTCAACCAAGCCTCAAAAGGCCAAAAGGACTCAAAACAGTCCCGAGGCAGACCAAAATAAGGCCAAAGACACACTTAGATGGCATCTAAATGGTCTAAGCATGGAAGCATACACAAAGGCCCAAACATGGAGCATAAAACACAAACTATCCAAAGCATGGAATAGATGACAAATGCAAGTATTTGAGCATGCTATATGGACTGAAATATCATTATAACTGATGCCAAACCACTGAAATGAAGCAAGTAGAGCATGCTAGAGAATCCAATACTCAAAGCCTACAAGCTAGATTGCATGATAGCTATACAAAGCAAGTCATGGATGACCCAAACAACCAAAATCAGACCTCAAGCACACCAAAACATGCATAAAAGCTTCACAAAGCTAAGCCAAAATCATGCTAAAAACACATGTTACAACATGATGCATGTTAAGGCCAAAACATGGGATTACAAGACAAGTCTATGGAGCATACAAGGCATGTCTAAACCAACTTAAAACAGTACTATATCATGGAAAAAAAAGCCTAATATGCATTGAAATGGAGCTAAAGCAAGCTAGGCACACATGCTACAACACAAGCCACTTATGCAAGCATCAAAGACAACAAGGAGAGGGGAAACCCTCTCCCATTTAGGACCTCAAAACCACCTCTCCACCACTGAAAATCCTCTGGATTTTAGTGGTAGAGAGGTCATGCAAAGACCAAACCAAAGGGCCAAAATGGATGGTGTAGACACCCCATTTTTGACCGTCCTCAAGACTTGGACGTCACCATTGGAACACTTGGTGATTACCTTTGTTTGTGTTCGTCTTGAATTCCCGGAGGTCTCGGTTGTGTGCCTTGCCTCAGGATTTCTCGACTCGACCGTGTTGTGTCTGGTTTTGCATCAAACACTTGTGTTTTGCCTTGGAGGGGCAGGGAATGCCTTGTGAGGCATCCCCACACATCACCGGCCATGGCTTGAGGCCACCGGCCAGTGATTTTGTGTCATCGGCAATGTATATTGCCGGTCGGCACTCTTTGTTGCCGGTCGGCCATTTATTTTGCCAAAATGGCAATTTTGAATGGCCGATCACTGTTCATCTACTTTTAGTAGATATTTTGTGCCAGCTGTGATAGCTGGCATCCACTCTGTTCTCCTCTATACACGTGTATGGAGGGATTTCTCTCTTGACAAGCTTATTTGACAAGCTTTGCAAGAGAGAGCTCTATAAGAGAGAGTCTCCTCTCTTGGATTTAGGGTTAGACAACATAGTTAGAGAGCTCTGATATTAGGGTTAGGAATTTATATATATTTTATCTCTATACCTCTCTTTCTTGAGTGTTCTAGGTGTGTTTGTTCATAGTATTGTACACAAACACACACTACTACACCTTTTCTTGGTTATTGAGGGTCAAAGGGTTGTTTTGGAGGTTTTGAAGCTGGTTTCAACCTAAAGAAGCTACTGGAGCTCCATTGTTGAAGAGGGTCTTCAAGGGTAAGAAGCTTGCTCCTTTTTACCGCTTTCTTGCATTGTATTTTTGCCTACCTTACAACTGTTTTTGTGTTTAGTGTATAACATAAAAAAGTTCTGTTTTTAGGCCCTCTAAAAAGTTTGTTTAGAGTGTTTTGTGATTTGAGGTCGTTTGACCCCTTTTGAGGCTTGTAAGGCTCCTTTTTGTGCCATTTTGTGTGAGCTCCGGGACCATTGAGTTTGGGCCTCCTCACCACTGAAATCTTGAGGGATTTCAGAGGTGAGGATGGTGCCTTGAGGTCCCAAGAAGGAGAGGGCCACCCCCTCTCCTTGTTGTCCTTGAAAAGGACCATTTTTGGCCTCTTGAGGGAGCACCATGTTTAGGTTCATGTTGACCATGCCTTAGCTGATTTTTGTGCTTATTATGTCATAATATGCCTCTGTTTTTAGTTGGTTTTGGTACACCATGCTTGCTTAGCATACATGCCTTGTAATGCCATTTTGTTGCCTTAACATGCCTTAGGTTGTAAACCATTGTTCTATATGTAATTAGCATACCTTATGCTATGCATGTGTGCATCCATACATTTGTCTTGCATGCACCGGGCTCGGTACATCATGCTAACCGCATGTAGCGAGGTCCCTCGCGGACGTTGTTACAGTTTCTGGCGGACTCTGCTGGGGATTTTAGAGAGCTTGACTCGAACTCATGATATCCTGTTTTGATTTCATTCATGTGTTTCTTTGCATTGCATGTGCATTGGTGCGCTTAGG
>NW_021025824.1:3528715-3591628 GCF_004153795.1 Camellia sinensis | reverse complement strand
TAGGAACACAGTGTTTGCCATCTGCCATTCCTGAACGGTTTGCTGGAGGCTTGTCTTGTCAAAAGGCATGACCATAAGGCTGACCGGTTGTGGGCTCTGACAGTATGGGAACACAAACCCCAGTTTTACCTGGGCACCCCTTTTTGACCATTCGGCCTAGTGCATATTCGGAATCCATAGTGACCATTCCAAAACTAGGACAGGTTGCTTACCCGATGCTAAGTTGTTTGAAACCGCTGCGTGCATAGTGGCAGCCTAGCTCCTGACAAAATAGGACAGGTGTTGACGAGCCCGTGCGGGGGGTCTCGCTGCTACAGTTCGGACCCGATTTGTGTCACAGTTCTTAATCTTGAACCAAAGAGTCCAAATCCGGCAAATCATTTTGAGAAAACAGATTTTTGAAAAGAAGTGCCAAACATGGACTGCTTTTCCAGATACAGAGTTGCCACCTAAATATTTTTTTTATGGGGGAATTTAGGAAACCCTGACTCGGTGTCGAAGGCCACATGTCCGTCATCACCAGAGTTGCCTCGGCTCAGGAGCTAGGGTACGATTGGGGAAGGTCAGCCATGAGCACCCCCTCTCGCCCGATCCGAAGGTCGGCCTCTACTAACCGTGATATCCGTTTTTGAAAACGTTATGTGTTCTTATTCCAATTATTAGCCTAACATTACTACGTTATGCGCGCAGCAAACAAGTATAGACTAGATTGCCTAATTTGGAAATAAGCATTGCATATCCGTTTGTCTTGAAAAACACTTTGGGATTTGCTACTCGCAAGTAGGCTAAAACACGGATTTCAACGAGTTTTTCCAACTCAAGCAATCCAACCTTCACCCACAGGCATCCAAACAGTTTATCACATAAGCATCTAGCCACATGGTAATCATGTTGTTATGGCAACACTCACACGCATGCGGTATGTTAAAGCATAAAATACTTACATCGTACTCCAAGCCAAAACAATAAACTAGTTAGCAAACATGCGTGATCCTAGTTCATTTTTAAATGTCTAATGCAATACATATAGGATGCAATTAGAGTAGGCTCGGCTAACCTAAACATGGCATGTGAAATGCAATCAATTGATGCACGTATTAAATTTGGAATTGAAGTACAAATGCAGTTAGCATGATGTACCGAGCCCGGTGCATGCAAGACAAATGTATGAATGCACGCATGCATAGCATAAGGTATGCTAATTTAAACATGCCCTAATCTACCATCATAAGCAGGTAAATAAAATGGAAGAAAGAAGTGGGGGTTGGAAGACATGCACGCACTCACCCACACTTATTACAGATTCGCCCTCGCTCGGAGAGACCGAAAGAATAATACAGATTAAATAACGAATTAACTAACCTAGCTAATTAATTATTACAAATTACCTAATTAGTTAACAAACTAACTAAGCTAGGAAAAACAGTAAACCGCCTCGGGAAGAGAGTTCGATGCACGCATGCTCGGGTCTTGCTCGGAAGTACACTGCCATGCATAGGCCGCCTCTGTTTTCCTTTCTTTACTCCTCTGGAAGCTGCCAAAACCTCAGGATTGCTTCTCTGGATACTGGGGAATGCCATCGGCTGAGTAGGATGCCCACCGGCAGTGGCATGTGATCACCGGCCATTGGTGAAGCTATCGGCAACAAGGCAACAAGGGAGAGGATCCCTGTGTTTCAGAAAGGTAAAGAAATGTAGGGACGTATCCCCATAAGGTATGCTAATTTAAACATGACCTATTACTAACCATCAAAGCGGTAAATAAAAGGGAAGAAAGAAGTGGGGGTTGGAAGACATTCACACACTCACCCACACTTATTACAGATTCGTCCTCGCTCGGAGGGACCAAAAGAATAATACAGATTAAATAACGAATTAACTAACCTAGCTAATTAATTATTACAAATTACCTAATTAGTTAACAAACTAACTAAGCTAGGAAAAACAGTAAACCGCCTCGGGAAGAGAGTTCGATGCACGCATGCTCGGGTCTTGCTCGGAAGTACACTGCCATGCATAGGCCGCCTCTGTTTTCCTTTCTTTACTCCTCTGGAGGTTGCCAAAACCTCAGGATTGCTTATCTGGATATTGGGGAATGCCATCGGCTGGGGAGAATGCCCACCGGCAGTGGCATGTGATCACCGGCCATTGGTGAAGCTATCGGCAGAGGGAGGATTACCGGTCGGCACTTAGCACTGCCGGTCGGCAGAAAGCTCCTGCAGAATCTGCAATTGATAGCAACGGAGGGCAAGGCAGAGCATGGCAATGCAATTTAAGGCATATATGCACCAATCCTGTCCCTTATCATGTTAATGACTCAAAGGAACATGCTCCTTGGTTCTCGGACCATCAATCGCGCATTTCCATGCGTGATGGCCCAAGGGACCAAGAGTGCACATTTTGATGTCAAATGCAATGCAAACCAACAAACCAAAGTCCAATTCCGATCACTAGATCAAGGAACAAGACATGCATGCTAGATGCAATGCAACCTAGGCATGCAAGCTAAGGATGCAACATGGGAATGCGAGATGCACATGCAAGCATGCAAACAAACATGCAAGGTAAGCATGCAAGCAAACAAATAATGGACTTAAACATGATTTGGGCAGCCCTAATAAGGCCCAAAATAGTGGCCAAAGTGACCAAAATAAAGGATTAAATACACATACACACATGCACATGTTAAAGGGCCAACACTTAGGCACAAATGGGGCAACTCTCAAGCACATTTGAAAGAGGCATAATGTGGACTAATGGCATGCAAGGTAAGTATTGGAACTCATGTTAAGATGGTGTCAAACCAAGCAAACAAAATAGACCAAGCATGCGATAAATGGCCCAAGTTCTTGAAGCAAATCAAAGGGACTTAAACCATGGCTAAGCCAACCAAGCCTCACAAGGCCAAGAGGGCTTAAAAATAGGTCCAAGGCAGACCTAGATCATGCAAAGGGGACTCTTAGATGGCATCTAAGTGGCTCAAATTCAAAGGCATGTACAATGGCCAAAACATGGAGCATATGACACAAGCTCATAAGGCATCAAAGAGACATCCAAGGCAAGCATATAGGCATGAAAAGGGGGCTGAAATGACATGGTGGATAGTTCCAAACCACTAAATCAATGCAAGAATGTCATGCTATGCATTCACACACTTAAGGCCAACAAGCCGGAATGCAAAGGGGCTATACTAAGCATGCCAAATCCGACCCAAACAACCTAGGACAGACCTTAAACATGGCAAAATAAGCATAGAAGCTTCACAAAACTAGACCTAAAACAAGCTTGAATAAAGGTTTACAACCTAAGGCATGTTAAGGCAATAAAGTGGCATTACAAGGTAGGTATGCTAAGCATGCATGGTGTACCAAAACCAACAAAAAACAGAGGCAAATTATGACATAATAAGCACAAAAAACAGCCAAGGCATAGTCAACATGAAGCTTAGCTAGATGCTCCCTCAAGAGGCAAAAAATGGTCCATTTCAAGGACAACAAGGAGAGGGGGTGGCCCTCTCCTTCTTGGGACCTCAAGGCACCATCCTCACCTCTGAAATCCCTCAAGATTTTAGTGGTGAGGAGGCCCAAACACCAAGGTCTCGGAGCTCACACAAAATAGCACAAAATGGAGCCTTACAAGGCTTAGGAGGGGTCAAACAATCTCAAACAACAAAACACCCTAAATAAACTATTTAGAGGGCCTAAAAAAAGAACTTTTTTGTATTATACACCAAGCTCAAAAATAATTTTAAGATAGGTAAAAATACAATGCAAAAATGGGGAATAAAGGGACTAGTTTCTTACCCTTGTTGACTTTCTTCACAAATGGTGGACTAGCTGGTTCTTCAAGCTCAAAACCACCCAAGAACACCAAGAACAACCTCTGGTTCTTCAAGGAACTAAGAAAAGGTGAAACACTATGTGTTTGTGTGCAATAGTAAGACACAAACACACTTAAACACACACAAAGGTAAAAAGAGAGAGAGGTATAGAGATAGAATGTGTATCAATTCTAACCCTAGAACTCAAAACCCTAATATGGCTGTCTAAAATCTCTAACCCTAAACAAGGGAGAGGAGAGCTCCTCTTATAGAGCTTTTTGTCTTGTAAAGCTTACAAGACAAGCTTCTAAAGAGAGAGATCCCTCCATACACGTGTATAGAGGGGAGCCAAATGCAAGACAGTTGTATTAAAATATCTGCAAAAACAGATGAACAGTAGTCGACTGCCCAAAAATGCCATTTTGGCAAAAGGGAGTGCCGACCGGCAATAAAGAATGCCGACCGGCAATATAGATTGCCGATGGCAGCAGAACACCAGCCGGTGGCCTCTGGCCATGGCCGGTGATGTGTAGAGATGCCTCACAAGGCATTCCCTGCCTCTCCAAGGCAAAACATAAGTGTTTGGTACAAAACCAGACACTGAACAATCAAGTTCGGAGATCTTGAGGTAAGACGCGTAGCCGAGACCTCCGGGAACTCCAAACGAACACAAACATGAATGATCACCGGGTGTTCAAACGGTGACGTCCAAGTCTTGAGGACGGTCAAAAATGGGGTGTCTACAACAGGGAAACCCTACCTCTCCATAGGGGTGTTTTGGCTCTCTTTACTTGCTATGTGCTTTTAGAGTGTATCTCTACAAGGAACGTACATATCAGTTTGCAAGTTTGAGTATCAGGCTCGAGGGCACCAGTATCAGTATTGTTGAGAAATCAGTTATCTGCGGGTATCAAGTTCAGTTTTGGGAACAATGGTTTTGGGGAACAGTGATCAGTAGTAGAGTGCAGTTGTTCGGCTACACCTGTGTTTGATCTGTTTGGGCTGAAATGCTGTTTGTTTTTTCTTTCAGTTCAGAGGTTCAGAGAGTTGATACAGAGTAGCTAGTGTTCCCCCTTGCTGAGGTAAGACAGACATCTGATCCGTCAGTCACCGTTCAGTACAGCGGACTTATGATGACGCAGAATTCAGAAGAGATTGTGATTATGACGGCTACGCTAGATCAAGGGATCACCCTGCTGGATGAAACCAATGTTGATGTATCACATCCGTCCAGGTCGCCTGTCGCGTACCCGATTTGGACTCCCCAGTTGTATTAGGCTTGCGAGCCCACTACATTCGAGCTGATGGGAATGATTGGTGACCTCCAGAGATCCGTGGCCGATCTGGCCTATGGAATGTTGGCTTCGCCGCCAGCGGTACCGTATGCCGGGAATTTCATGCCACAGGAGCCCCCACTACTAGGGAGCGGATTTGCTGATAGGAGCTCAGTCAACACAGAGTTCCTCCAGCTACAGCAACGACGAGTTCAAACAACCGGGCTTCGCCTGAAGTAACAACCCAAACCTTGACCAGGCCGAGGCCAGAGGCAAGAACAAATGAAGGCAGATGCCGATCCATTGAACAACTGCTGCGGGCAGTCGAGGCTTTAGAAAGTCGGGGTGGATGAACAAGCAACAGATATCGCAGTTGTGGCAAAAATTGTGAGGATGCTTCCCCATCCACCTGAGGGTAGTTTCAAGTCAGTCAGAAATCGGGATAGGCCCCGTCATGCCAGAAACAGTTCTCCTATTCCCAAACCTGCACCTGGAAAAGATTAGAAAGCTAAGGCAGTGCCTGCCGACCCTTGCTAGTGCGTCTAGAAGAATGCTCAGACTTCAAAATACCTGCCCCGAGGCGCAGGACCTTTCATGCTTTCTACATGCCTCTGTTCTAAGGCACTTCAGATTGTTGCCGAAAGGGGGCACCTCAAACCCCTTGAACCTCGCCTCTCCGAAGAATCTCCCTCTCACACACGATGCTGTTTTGTACTGCGCGTACCACCAACAGACGTCACGCCACCGAACAACTGTTTCCGCCTTTGCCATGAAGGCAGGATCTGATGATAATGAGGTCATTCTTCACCTACCTCGATGAAGTCTATTACACCGAGTTGTTGGACTTTGAGGATACTGCGAGTAGTGATCAGGGTTGGACACCTCGGGCGGCGCTCGGTGTAGTTCAGATATGGCGTCTGGCACGCACTTTTGAGCATTTGTAAATGCAGTTGTGAAGCTTCTGGCTGGGTTTTGAGTCAGTTCTCTGTTTTTGTTTTTGAGTCTGCCTCTTTGCTTTGATCAGTCTTTTTGTTTTGGTCTGTCTTGTGGTACCGATGTCAGTTACATTGTATAGATGCGAGTGATTCCGGGTTTGTGCCTCGAACACCATTTTTGTATTGAAAACACTATATTTTGTTTCCCTTTATAGTATTCTGTCTCTGCTGTGGAGCCAATTACATCCGAGAAACCTGAATGAAACAGCTGCGGCTATCATGTTTCCGTGCTTATTGTTTGTTTTGGGCTAGTTGTGCCAGAGAATTTGAATCAGACGGCCGTGCATTCCACCTGTTCTCTTGTGCCCTGAAAATCATTGCATTGACCTATGTTTTTCAAAACCTCTTTAACACTGCGGTAAAAAACGAAGAGGAAGGAATTCCTCCGGTTTTGCAAAAATTTGATCAATTTAAGAGAGGCATGCTAAGCCCTTAAATGAATGAAACCATGCTTGTTAGCGTGAGTACTGAGAAGGACCCTGGCTTGATCCAGATGGTTCCACACTATCTTCGGCACGAGCGATTTGTCGCTTTCTTAAAAACTTTCAAAAACAAATGTTTTGCGCGGCCCTGTGAAGACTTGTGTGGAATCGCTCTTGAGATTGTGCAGCCTAGGATCGCTCTTAGCCTCAAGATTCGACCTATTTGTTTTGAACCTTGAACTCATTCGGAACATTCAACGGTCAACTGTCAGAGGAGGCCCGTGTGGCTAGTTTTGAAGCAGCCCTCGAACAAGAGGCACCAAAGTCGAATAAAAAAGATTAGATCTCACCAGAAAAAGCTCGTGGAGCAACCATGATGGATTCTTCTGCGAATCACTGCAACAGCCGTTCTCCTAGATACAGGGAGGCTTCAACTTCAAAAACCATTTGGCATGGACTTGTTACACTTTTACCCTTTTGAGAGGCTCGCTGGGCCGAAAACCCGGAAGGGCTACCCAGGTAAAAGTTAGAGCAAGAGAAAAATACAAAAAATGCAAAAAAAAAAGAGAAGAAATAAAATCAAAGAAGAAAAAAAAAAGAGAACGAAAAGATACAAAAAAAAGAAAAATAAAAAAAAAATCAAGAAAAAAAAAGAAAATGAGAAGAAGCTCGCAAGGTCGAAAACCCGCATCGGGCACCTTGGCAAAAGTTAGAGCCTGAAAAGTGAAGGTTAAAATACTCGAGTGTACCTTAACCGGAACTACCTAAGGCTTGATTCCCATGTTTGGGATACGTAGGCAACTTCATTCTGAAGTCCAGCCCCCAACGCTTTTATAGCATCTCAGTCCATACAATGGTTTCGATTTCATCCCAAAGTCCAGTCGCCAACACTTCCAAAGTGACTGTGTCCATATATTGATTATGACCGTCTTCGTCATCTCCGTGTCCAAGAGTTCGACCACCACCAATGAAGACTGTTTGCGGACTGCTGTGGCATCATCCAAACAAGGGGCAACTTTCCGTTGCCATGATGTTGCCGTTCAAACCAGGGGCAACTTTCCATTGCCATCCACCCCTTTCAAGCTAGGGGCAATTTTCCATTGCCTCCGATCCGAGGTTGCGCATCTTGAGGGTAAGTTCCGTGCTTGTTTAGCACCGGTCGTTTGCAAAAATAGTTTTTGAGAATTTTTACTGAGGTTTACCATTTTCTCGAAAATTATTTCATTTTCCAAAACTGGACCATTTTCTTGGACCCAAAAAAGGAAAATTTTTAGTGCTTATAGTCCGACTTGCATGGTTTTCAAATCAAAAATCGAACAAGTACGTTAATCCGACTCTCATCTTGATCAAAACTGTTTTAGTAGAAAAACCAAAACAAAAAAATAGTCAAAATGATGAACTAGGGGCACGGTTGAGTCAGGCGTTCTGTCTTTCCCCCGTCGTCAACATACTTGCCAGAAGGGCACTCTACGCACCAGAAGAAATAGCTGTGAGCTAACGGCGTTGGGCATGAACCCGCAACTTCCTATTCATTCATTAATCACCTTGGGGAGGGACGAAAAATGAGAGAATAAAGAATAGAGAGGTGTAAGTTGAGAGAAAAAGCGAGCCAAAGGGTTTTGAGAGAAAAACTGAGTTTGAGTGCCAGAGTGATGTGAGAATCGCAAATGAGAAAAGGGTGGGAAACAATACCCAGAGAAACTGGTTCCTCGTGATCTGAGGTCTCCCGTGTCCGTTAACGCGTCTGTATGTCGTGTCTTTTGTTTTGTTTACTTCAACCTTTGTTTCGAATCTTTTTCAAGTGTTACTCGATGTGTTTAGGTCATGTACCTTTTGTTGGGTCACAGTATGTTGCGCTCAGCTGTAGGCTCAATACCCGGTTGAAAACCCTTCTTCAAATTCAAAAATTGATCGTTTTGTGCTTAGAATGCTGTGTCATTCTCCACATTTGTGCAAAAACATGATCTGGTTCCCTCATACCAACTGCAGGGTTCACCCCCGATAAGTGTGAACAGGAAAACGCGGGCCTCTTCGAAGCCTCTGGGTTTTCAGATCGCATCTGAGTGTGTTTCAAATTCAGTGGATTCAACCTTCATGGTCCGTCTTGTCAGATTTGGGCTTTTTGTTCAGAATTTGCTGTGTGGAGAATGAACCGAGTGTGGTGTTAGGGGCTGTATGCAGACTAATCCCCAACAGAGCATGGGCTGTGCGTTCAGTTCGAGCAGTATGTTGCTTGGGTTGTTTTGTTATGAGGCCGTCTGGTTATCTGATCATTACAGTACAAATGTTCGATTTTTCAAACAACAGGTCAATTCCATTCACATTGAGGTGTAACATGATGTGATGCGATGCAATACATGAGATATGTAAATGTAACGCTTTTTAAGTAAAAAAAGTCTGTTCATTTCATTATCCTTTTCAAGTATATAACTTTGAAAACAAAAATCTACCTGCGGCAGTACAGGGTAATCTAACTACCAGCAAAGAAAAAAGAGAAAAAGAAAAAGTACAAAAGAGAAGAAAAGCAGCAATCTGGATCATCATCAATAGTCTCGGGCCTGGGAATCTGTCCTCACCCTCTTCCTGGACAAAGGTCCAGGGGCATCGTCATCAGCATCGTCATCTGAGCCGGAGTTTGAGTCGTCTCCAACCTCCTCAGATGACTCGGTCTCTGCCTCTGCCTCTGCCTCTGCCTCGGACTCGTCATCATCATCATCGTCATCATCAGGGGTCGGCGCCCGAGAGCTTCTCCCGACATGAACACGCCCCCTAGTACGGGGATGTATAGCGTCTCCACGCCCTCCTCGAGCAAGAATAGAGGGCCCAGCCGGAGCACCACCCACCGGAGGAATCTGGAAGGAAGGCTGAAAAGCGCAAATGGCAAATACATCAGAATACTGTGAGCAGTGTATCAGTACAGAATGCAGTGTACAGTGTATGAATACTGTGAGCAGTGTATCAGTGCAGAATGCAGAGTACAGTGTGTGAATGCCGTGAGCAGTGTATCAGTGCAGAATGTAGTGTACAGTGTGTGAATGCCGTAAGCAGTTTATCAGTGCAGAGTGCAGTGTATAAATGCAGTGTATGCAGTGTGTCAGATGCTGTGAGACTAGTGTGTTAGGTGTTGTGTCGTGCATCAGATTACGTGAATCAGCTTATGAATGGTTTGAGACCGTCGTCAGAAGGACATACTGGAATACTATAGAGGGCCAGGAGGTCGAAGGTCCGTTGTAGCATCCCCATCATGAAGGCATTCAACTCCACGGACTGCCGGGTGTACTCGGAGGATGCCTGCAAGAGTACAAGATGTATCAATATCCCGCGGACTATCAAATAAACTAAAATGAAGTGCCAATGCAAGATGCAAAATGAAGTAATACATACCGGAGGCAAGTCGGGGATACCGGCTAACTCATGACCAGCCGGGGGAGGAGCAAAGGGGATCTGGTAGGTCGCCCCATCCTGCCCTCTGTATGTCAGTAAAGTGGGCAGAGTAGGCCAGCTGGTCCCCCACCCTCTCTGAACTCCACCCCTGCTGCGAACTCGAGCTCTCCTCGACGCTCCTGCTCCAGCCCCCGCTCCTGCTCCAGCTGCCGGCGCCGCTGACCTCTCTCCCTCAACCCGACGACCACCGCTCAAGGGTCGCATAATGTAGGTCCGGACGTACTCTGTGTAGTCGCCCTCGCCTCTGTGATGCTCTGCACCCCAGTCGACGGTGTAGTCCCTCATCTGCTCAAGGGAGAACCCCTCTGTATGCCTCATATGTGTAGGAGGTGGACTCGGGACTATCTGCTCCGGTAAACCCAGGGTCTGACGCAAGAAACGCTCGCCCAGGTACCAAGCCCGACAGACCGGGCCCTCCAACAGAATCCGGCAACGGGCAGCCTCCTCTGCGCCCTCGTAGTGATCCCTCACCACGGCTGGCAACGGAGCCTAAGGCCGCCAGGTGATCTGAAAATGAAATGCAGTTTGTTATTTACTGTTATTGAAAACATACAGTGCTAAGCGAAGCCTAAGCAAATTCTAAAGTTGAACATACCTCCGCGACGGTGATGGTGTCGAAGTAGCGGCGGAAGAAAATAAAAGACTCCCGCTTGCAAGTAGCAAACCGCTTTAAAAAACAAACATGAAATGTTTTGTTCCAATTCAGGCGATCCAGTCTATACTTGTAGGTTGTGCGCATCACATAGTAAATCTAGGCTAATAACCGGAATAAGAGCATATAATGTTTTCAAAACTTGATATCATGGTTAGTAGAGGCCGATCTTTGATCGGGCAAGCGGAGGTGCTCACGAAGTGACCTTCCCCAATCGTACCCAAGTTCCCGAGCCGAGGCAACTTTGGTGATGACGGACACGTGGCCTTAGGCAAACGAGTCAGGGTTTCCTAAATTCCCCAAAATAAAATATTTAGGTGGCGACTTTGTATCTGGCAAAGCAGTTCATGTTTGGCACTTCTTTCAAAAAATTTGTTTTCAAAAATGATTTGCTGAATTTGGACTCTTTGATGATTCATCGGTCTTGCATTGCACTCTATGAAATTAGATACAGGACCGTGACGTTTGAGTCCTGAACTGTGGTGAGCCCAATGAACAAAACGGGGGGATTTCCCTCCTGAGACGTTCGGGGACGTCTACATTAGCCCAGCTCCGTTCAGGATATCGTAGTGCGGCACGTAGTGTATTCAAGTTGGGATAACTGTACTGGGACTTGAGAAAATTCAAATCTGCATGAAGAAGGGTAACAGTTAGTACGGTTTAGGATAAAGAAAACCGAAGTAAGGAAAAGCATGGATTCGGACCAAGGTAATCCTACCGGTTACATCCTTGTTCCAATTTATTCTGTCACCCGGGATCTGGGGTTGTTGATCGTCAAAATTCTCAGATACCCAGAAGAAATCATCGTCATTCACATCTTTATCTGGGGTATCTTTTATTATCTTTTCACGCCGGCGCCTTATTCTTAAGTAGTAAACCCAGCCATCTTCGGCCGATCCTATGGAGTATTAATGAAAGAGCTCGGCTAGACCGAGATTAAGGCCAGCCTGGCGGTTTAGCTCGGCTATGCCGTTTATTATGCGGTAAGAATTGGTGGAAAGTTGGGTAGGGCAAAGGTTGGTTTGTCTGAAGAATACACAAACAAGGGGTTGTACGGGGAATCTTAGGCTGGTTTTTACAATCGAAAGAAGAGTGAAATGAACAAAACCCCGGTTTCCCCAAGGGGTGGTATCTAGCTCGGCTAGAGTCAGATGGACATCATCAGGGATATGGTAGTCCTTTCGGAACTCAGCCATACCACCTGGTGTGTTTACCAAAAACCTATATTTACCCATGAAGTTTTAACTTATGTATAAATTAGCTATGTACTAGCTCGGTCGAGAAATGACGCTGAGTAGCTTGGTCGAGCGTTCAAAGGAGTGTCTGGCAACCTAAGTCTGCAAACTGAAAAGAGAAAGGTGTTAAGCACAGATCGATGGACCGCGCTAAAAGAAACAAAGGCAAGATTAATGAAGTCCTAGCTCGGCTATGTAGGGGCACTATCCCTTCTTAGCCTGGTTGGAGCAAGGGACTTTAACCCGGTTGAAGCATTTGGAGCAGCATTCTTAGTCCGGTCTTGACTAAGAGAGTTGGCTTAGCCCCCAAGTTGTAGCTCAGTCGGTGGTTGAGACTTTCTAGAACAGTATTTCACAAACCTAGTTCGGTTCCCTAGCTCGGCTAAGTTAAAGCAAACAGTACTAAGCCTTGTTGAAATTATAAGAATTGTATTAAGTTTTAGTTCGGTTGTTTAGTGTGGCTAGGTTCGCAACTAATACGAACTGTTTCCTAGTCCGGTTGGAGTATGATTTTGGATCAAATACATCGTTCTACAGGTTGTTCTTAAGTGCAATGGTTCTATTACGTAAGTTTTTCAGAGAAAGGGATGCAAAATTGGAATGTGCTTGAAAAAACGTACAAATACACATGCTATGTTGTACAAAACAAGAACGAAATCAACGGAAAGGAAGCAGTTGTGAGTTACATACCAGTCCGAGGTGAAGGGACTGAGGATGGAAGCAATCTCAGCAAGAACACGAGTTTATGCAAGCACTGTGTTTGGGAGAAATGAAAACTCAGAGAGAAAAAGATGAATAGTGGCTGTGAATGATTCAAAAAACAAAGGGTATTGGTTTTGTGAAAAGAGAGAAAGAAATGGTGGGACTGTTCAAAAAGCACGAGGTACGAAGATGGCTTGACAGCTACATGTGGCCAATAAGAGTTCGCCACGTGTCCATGGAATAGAAATCGATTTAGTTGCTGCGATTGAAGAGACGTTTTAATCGGACAGATAGAGCTCGGTGTAGGTTTAGCCAGGCTGTAAGACTAAAGAATTTAGCTCGGCCGGAATGCTAAAGAATTTAGCCCGGTTGGAATGCTAAGAGATTTTTTAGCTCGGCTAGTAAACAGGTAATCCCTATCATGCTGCGCAGATGGAATTAAGGGGCAATTGAGAGGGTAATTTATATCTAAATTGGGCCGAGCTGAGTAATGGGCTGTTGTGGGCCACAGTAAGAAGGGCTGAGTAAAAAGGCCTTGGAGTTAGCCCGGTCTTAGCCTGGGAGTTAGCCCAGTCCAAGATAGCCTTTAAGTTAGTTCGGTTCAAGATAGCCTTCGAGTTTGCCCGGTCATGGCGTATCGAGATTAGCTCGGTCAGAACCTTGCTATTTGTTAACTCGGTCTAAGCACACCATGGTTTGTACAGGAGAGACCAAGGTAGGAGCAGTGAGAGTAAGGACCGAACTAAGCATAGTTCGGTCTATTATGCGACTTAGCATAGCCATGCTTACCTCGGTCGTATTGGAATCCGGCCATGGTAAAACCATCTCACTTGGTTTAAGCAGTGAGGGGGGTGTTGAAGGATAAGTATTATCTTTGAGGAATGTAATTCCTAAGAGGACTCTATGTGGAGGAGTAAGAGTCCTACTGGGATTGTGCCACACAAAACCTATAAAAGCTAATAGCATCACCTTTGGAGAGGTAACACAACTTTGATTCCCGAATACACAGAATTTTTGTCTATTTGTCTGTTTTGCTGACTTAGGCATCGGAGAGGTATCCGGCACACAACCGTCGGCTAGCTCACGTCTGTGTTTTCAGGGAGTAAAGCGACGACGTTTGGAGGAGCGCGGACTTGATCAACAGAATTATACGAGAAGGTTTGTTTCTTTCCCGTACATGTCCCAATCAAATGGGTTGGCCATATGTATCATTTTTTACTATTCTTTTTTGCTAAGGATTATACTCTTTCGGTAAATTAATTAAATTCATATCATTCTTTCACTATTACAAGAAAATATATATATATATATATATATATGAATTTATCAAACATTTTCCATAAAATAATGCTTTAGTAAACCAACATGTGTATAGATGTATTTGAAGATTGAGTTCTCTTTGTGTCCCATCTACCCAATCCCATCCTCTACATTCAACTCCCATTACGTTACGCATCCAAATTCAAATACACATCAAAGTGATATATCAGAAAATTGTGTTGAAAATGAGGGGATGGAGTCCAAATTAGATCATGTTTGTTTGGCTTATTAGGTTGGATAAAATTGTTAGTGAGGGAATGGTTAGTGAAAAGATTAAATAAAAGTGTGTTTGTTTTGATGATATTAGGAGTGATGATTAGTGATGTAATTATTAAATTATTTTTATATAAAATTAAAAAAATATTTTTATATTAAAAAAAAAATTCTAAAAAAAATATAATATTTTTTTTTATACAAATAACAGGTTGCACTTGGGTAATAAAAATAAAAACAATAAAATAGTACTTATTCCCCTCACTATTTTTTTTTTATCCCATACCTTCTCCAACTTTGTTAATCCGGTTGCATAGGAAGATTGTCAATCCAGTTGGACTATTAATCCACTCATAAATTTCTTCAACCAAACATGCTTTCACATGTCTAACATCACTATCAATCCAATCCTACCACTCATGGATAATTACAAATATGGCCATAAATCATTATCACAAACTCGTTAGAAAAAAATAAGGGTAAAATAAAAATATATGTTTTGAGCTTTGCTTAAAATATAGATTGTTTCATGTGATTTTGAAAATTATTAATATTTTTTATCAAAAATTTTTATTTAACATAATTAATAAAAATAAAATAAAATTTATAACTACTCTCTTACACGACAATAAAACTACTTGAATCGCTAATTGAAATTATATTTCTGTCATCATTAAAAATTATTAATTGTCTTCATAATTTATTAATAAAATGGATTATTTGTTATGCAATTAGAAACTTGGGAGGGTGGAATGTAATTTTCAGGATCATAGGAGGCAATCTGTATTTTAAGCAAATCTCAGAAAGTGTATTTGTAATTTGTCCCAAAAAGAAAACTAATAAATTTCAGAACTCCACAAATGATGAATAGAAGCTTGATTACAAAAAAATAAAAATAAAAATACAACCCTTGAGATTTGTTTAAAATATGAATTGTCTTTGTAATTCTAAAAATTACATCCCATCCCTTCTTCTTTTTAATTGCATAACAAATTACGTATTTTATTAATAAATTATCAAGTCAATTAGAAGTTTTTAATGTAGACAGAAAAATATTTCAATTAACAATATAGATAATTTTATTATTGTATAAGAGACTAGTTAGGAATTAAATTTTTTTTGGTTAATTTTATTAAATAAAAAATTATGACAATATTTATGGAAAAATATTTTAAATAACTTTTTCAAAATTTCTTACAAAACCTTCATACAAGTTAAAGGTGCAACTTTTGACCGGCCTGGCCCAGCCTATGTCGGGCCTCGCAGAAAAAATTCAAGACAAGCCGGCCTAGGGGCCAAAAATTAGGCCCAGTCCCATGGAGGTATTTGGGCCTGGCCTGTGGGCCTGGGCTCGAGCTCGAGCAAGGCTTGAATATTTTTTTATATTTTTTTCTCCAAAATTTTATTTTTTTTCCACCAAAAATGACGCTAGGCCATGGGCCGGGCTTTGAGTGGGTATTGAGCGGGCTGATGGGCCGGCCCATGGACCAAGCTAGGCTTCAAAATGATGGTCTAGGCCTAGGCCCAAGGCCCCGGGCTGGGCTCGGACCCAGGCCTAATCGGGCCGAGCCCACCCTGGGCAGCGGGCGGACTTCAGGCCACTGGTCATTTTTACACTCTTAGTTCTAGTCAGTTTAGATTGAGTGATTTAGAGGGAAAAAAAGAAAAAAGAAATAGAAATTTTTTGACACAACTAAGAAAATAAACATCCAAGTGAGCTTTGGAAACCTTCATACTAGTTAGGGGTGTAAATTTGGACCGGCCCAGCCCAGCTCATATCGGGCCTCGCAGACAAATTTCAAGACAGGCCGGCCTAGGGGCCAAAAATTAGGCCCAGTCCCATGGAGGTATTTGGGCCTGGCCTGTGGGCCTGGGCTCGAGCTCGAGCAAGGCTTGAATATTTTTTTATATTTTTTTCTCCAAAATTTTATTTTTTTTCCACCAAAAATGACGCTAGGCCATGGGCCGGGCTTTGAGTGGGTATTGAGCGGGCTGATGGGCTGGCCCATGGACCAATCTAGGCTTCAAAATGATGGTCTAAGCCTAGGCCCAGGGCCCCGGGCTGGGCTCGGACCAGGCCTAATCGGGCCGAGCCCACCCTGGGCAGCGGGCGGACTTCGGGCCACTGGTCATTTTTACACTCTTAGTTCTAGTCAGTTTAGATTGAGTGATTTAGAGGGAAAAAAAGAAAAAAGAAATAGAAATTTTTTGACACAACTAAGAAAATAAACATCCAAGTGAGCTTTGGAAAAAATAAATAAAATAAATATTGAAATTTAATTTAGAGTGATTATATGTAAAACATAGGAAAAATTGCAACTAAGTTGAAAAACAAAAAATAAATTACAAATCAGTTATGAAACTTATCAATTTAACAATTAAAGTGATAAATGATTTTGCAATTTTTCTATGCTCTTTTAATTGATTTGTAATTTTTCCTAGAACATATAATCATATGCCACTCATTCATAGTGTAAAAGAATGTCAGCACTCAAAGTAACTGACCAATTGACATTCATTCACATTTGATCATTTTGGGCAATTGGTTAAAAGTTGATTTTTTTACTATTGTAACTATTTTTGAAAAAAATTTATAAAAAAAGTAAAGAAATAATGTGACCCAAAATAGGTTAAAAGTCAAAATTTGACTTTTTTCTAAGTTCCCAAATTAAACCCAAATAATCCTAACAACAACTAAAGCAACAAAATTGGCTTTAGCCAGTGGATGACTCCTATCCAATAGAGATTTTAGAGATACAACAAAAGGGTATCAATAAAAAGGATTTAAAAAAAAAAAGCATTTAGTGAAGGAAAAAAAAAAGAGTTAGTTTTTAGATGCACCTGAAACTGGTTTAATTGCGAAAGAGAAAAGATTAGTGCTCCTTCCATTCCTACCAAGGGATGGGATTCAAAGTGGGTCAATAATGGTTTAAATGAAAGGCCAAAATTTCCTACCCAAATTTATATGGTTGCACCCGCCAATTTTATGGCACCATTGTGTCACGGTCTTATTGTTTCCAAGCTATCTATGCGGTGCTTGGACAACCTCGAGCTTCACTTGATGATGCTAAGTCAGCCTAACTCACTAACTTAGAAGAAAGACAAGTAACAGGAACATGAAAGTTTGAGAGAATGCCTTGTATTCACTATGAAAAAGTTTTACAACTCTTGGATGGATTAGAGCAAATGAGCTCCTCTCCTATTTATAGGCTCGCTAGGAGCATTCTAGATTTCTCAAGAAATTGTCATGTAGAAGCTTCCCATGGAAGCCTTCTTTACAAGTTACAAGAATGTTTTAGAATGCTTTACAAGTCAAGTGTCTTGAATATTCAAGGATGTTCTAGAATTTTCCATGTTCTTTTCAAGTGTTGAAATGAGTTAGGAAGTTCTAGATTCTTCCATTAACCTCTATGCTCCCTAGCTCCCATGTCCGAGGTTTTTGCCATAGGAAATTTAGTAGCTTGTGACAATTGGCTTATGATCATGTCCTCGTAATTTGACTTGTATCTCATTATATATATTTGCACAAATGAAAGTAGCCCTAGGTGTTATTGTAAGATTGTATTGCGACCTTGATGTCACGGGTTTAAATTCCTGTTACTACTCATAAATCTAATCGTTGGAAAACTTGTAGTGACAAAAGTCATATAAGTTAAGCTACTCTTTATATAGTTACAAAAATTTGCCACATAAAAATTGATCATGAAATAGACAGTTACATTTTAGTGAGAGAACTCAGAAATAGTATGATTTTACTATTACCAAACTCATACTGAAAGCCACAAGAGGTCTCTCTCTCCAATAGAGTCATAGACTTTGGGGTTGGGCCCATCATGGGTCTCACTTCCATCATGATGCAGTTTTTTTTTTTTTTTTAATTATTATATGATTTGTTTTATTTTTTATAAATCATCCATAAAAAAATATATAATTGATTAATTCAATAATTATGGCTTGATGATTTTGTCATCTTTATTATGTACTCTATTCTCAGAAGTATAGACGTAGTCCATTTTAAAACAATAAAATTTAATATGATATAATTTCATAGTTATTGACATGGATAGGCCCACAAGGCTTACGACCCACAGCAAACAACCCCAAACCCATCGCTTGGGACCCATCGCATAACCCCGTTGGCAAAGCCCAGGACGGCTGGAGGCCATCTGGACATAGAGGGCCAATGGCATTCGGGCACATGGCAGGTGAAACACAGGCCGCATCAGCAGACAAAGATCTGCAGAGTTATTGCCACAACATATCACCATTAATGCAGCCCATCACAGCATTTATTACGACAACACCTCCCCGTCGGAACAGAGCCCCCTCACCCTGAACAAGGTAAGCTACGGCACAGGCTTTCGGCGGAACAGGGCACGTCACAAGGGACAGTGAAATGATTACCAAAGGATATAAGCAAGAATCGAAGACAAGAGAAAGGTTAAGCTTTTCTATCTCTCTCTCTCTCTCTCTCTCTCTATTTTTCCTTCTTCCTCTACTGATTCGCTCGCCGGAGGGTTCACTGGGGGACTACTCCGTTCCCCTTTGGACTTGCTTGCAGGTCATCTGGTGGAATCATCCGCCTGAATCGGAACTTCAAGAGCTTGGACCAGCCCGACCCATCCACCCGGGACGGACTGCATTATCAGTTGGCGCCATCTGTGGGAATCTTGTGGTTTATTCGCGCGCTAGTTGTGTTCACTATCGCCGGAGCCCTCCTTTCTCACCGTTACCTTTTCCTCTCACCCGTCCAGGTGTATGGTCACGACTAGGTCCATGGCTTCCCACCATAATACCGCCGATCATCAAACAGACCCTTCCCACCCAAACAACCGACCACAATACATCATCGAACTTACTAACAGTATTAACCGCATGGCCGAGCAAAACCAGGCCCTGATCAGTGCTTTACTCCAAAGAAACCTCCCCGCTCCACCTCCAGATATTCCACCCAACCAAGAAAGAACCCCGGGCCACACTGCTCCACAACCCCCTCCGCTCAACCCAGAAGGTTTACAACCCCCTCCTCCTCTACATATGAGCCTACCACCTCTACCTCCACGCCCGTCAGTCGTGCCACTAGCCCCTGAGGGGGAAGCCAACAGTGTCTAGCCTCCATTGACCGACCATGGCGACAACATTTCCCTCTGGGACACTGAACTCCGGGCTATGAAGCTCCAACTACAAGGGGTTATGCAGAACATTCAGCACAAGCCCTCAGTCACCGCCAACTCGCTTTTTGTTGCCTCCATCCGCTACAAACCATTACCCGCCAAGTTCAAAATGCCCACCATTGATTCCTTCGATGGCACAACGGACCCAGTCGACCATCTGGAAACCTACCGCACCCTCATGATCCTCCATGCTTTCCCTGACGAGATCATGTGCCGAGCTTTTCCCGTGACACTGAAGGGATCAGCTCGGTTGTGGTTTAGCCAGTTACCGGCGGACTCCGTCTCCACCTTTCAACACCTCAGTGACTCTTTCCTGAGCCATTTTATCGGAGCCCAGCGTCAGAGACGCCCAACCACCCAACTCCTTAATATCCGTCAGACCGAGGGGGAGTCGCTCTGCAGTTTCGTCACCCGCTTCAACACCGAAGCCCTTCAAGTAGCGGAGAATGACGACAAGGTCATCCTCACGGCTTTCATGGCCGGCCTGCGGTCGTCCGATTTTCTTTTCTCCCTCTCCAAAAACCCTCCAACCACCATGGCTGCCCTACTATCCAAAGCCCAAAAATACATGAATGCTGAAGATTCCCTGGCCGCTCGGCAAGAGCCCATCACTAAAAATCCGACCCCCAGAGACAAGAGGAAAGACTCAGAACCCAGGACCGCCCAGTATAATAGCCAAACACCCCACTATAACGACCGACCCCACCGAGCCGACCGGTTGGCTCTGACTCGACCACCCGGTTGGTTCGAGCGGTACACACCACTCAACTCCCCCATGGAGCATGTCCTCAATCAGATCCAGCGGGACCACCCTCTCAAGTGGCCCCTGCCTTCACGAAATTCTTCCAATCGCAAAGATCAGTCCAAGTACTGCTGTTTCCACCAAGACCACGGCCATACCACCGACGAGTGTATCAACCTCAAAGATCAGATCGAGACCTTCATACGTCAGGGCCACCTCAGCCGATTCACAGACACCCGCCCTCAACAGAGGCAAAGAACCGACCTTCCCAGGAACAATCGCCGACATACACCACCCCGCAATCAAGCCCCACCTAACCAAGGCCACGACCGCCCACCACCACAGCCTTGGCCTCCAGGCAATCCCCCTCCACCAGTCGGAGAAATCAGAGTCATTTTAGGCGGCCTTGCTTGCGGGGGACCATCCCGCTCGGCTCAGAAGGCAGAGCTCAGAAAAATCAGGCAGGGCTCAGATAAAGTAGTGGTGACGGTGGACCGACCTCCCAAACAGTCAAAATAGTGGATCGAACCCATCACCTTCACAGACACCGACTGTGCAAGAGTCCGTTACCCACATGATGACCCCCTTGTCATTTCCGCCATCCTCTCCAACTACAAGGTCAGACGAGTCTTCATAGACAACGGCAGCTCTTCAGACATCATCTTCCTCAATTGCTTCCACCAGCTCAAGATTGGGGAAGAACGCTTGTCTCCTCTTCAAACCCCTCCGGTCGGTTTCACCAACGACCGTGTGACCTCCATCGGCTCCATTGATCTACCTATCACCATTGGCGAACACCCGAGGCAGACCACTAAGTTGCTCACTTTCCTTGTGGTTGACTGCCCCTCTACTTACAACATCATCCTTGGCTGCACAGCCCTAAACGCCTTTCAAGCCATCACATCCACCTATCACCTTGCCATCAAATTTCCTACCGATCTCGGTATCGGAACTGTCAAAATAGAACAAACCGTGGCCAGGGAGTGTTATGTCGCCTCACTCAAAGAAGTCAAGCTAAAAGAGGCCATGATCATCGAAGGGCTTGACGTCCGAGACGAGGACGAGCTGGTCAGAGGTGAACCCGTGGAGGAACTTGTTGAAGTTAACATTGATCCCACCAACCCAATCAAAATCGCCAAAATTGGCAGCCAACTACCTTCCCAAGCCAAGGCCAACCTCACCGCTCTCCTGATCGAGCATAGAGATGTATTCACCTGGACCCATTCTGACATGCCAGGCAATGAGCCCTCCTTCATAACCCACCGCCTCAGCATCGAACCCCACTTTCGACCCCACCGCCAGAAGCAACGTATTTTCCATCCGGAGCGCAACACTCTTATAGCCGCAGAAGTTGACAAGCTCCTCGAGGCCCAATTCATCAAAAATGTGGACTACCCTAGATGGTTGTCCAACGTGATCCTCGTCCGCAAACACAATGGCAAATGGCGACTCTGTGTCGATTACTCTGACCTGAACCAAGCCTGCCCCAAAGACAGCCACGGCCGGTCATCAAATGCTCAGCTTCATGGATGCCTTCTCTGGGTACAACCAAATCCTGATGCATACATCTGATCGGGAACACACATCATTTATTACCGACCGAGGTACCTACCATTATTGTGTAATGCTATTCGGGTTGAAGAATGCTGGGGCCACCTATCAACGGTTGGTTAATGCCGTTTTCCATCACCAAATAGGCCGAAATATGGAAGTCTACATCGATGACATGCTAGTCAAAAGCAAATACTCCTCCGATCACCTCATTGACTTACGAGAGACCTTCTCCACCTTGCGCAAATACCAGATGAAGCTCAACCCAGAGAAGTGCGCCTTCGGCGTAGGATCTGGAAAATTTTTGGGTTTTATGGTCAGTCAGCGCGGCATTGAAGCTAACCTGAGAAGATCAAGGCCTTGATTGAGATGCAGTCGCCTAAGACGGTCAAAGAAGTTCAAAGACTCACCGGCCGAGTGGCGGCCCTCAACCACTTCAGTTCCCGTGCAACAGACAAGTGCTTACCGTTCTTCAAAGTCCTTCGGCAGGCTTTTGAATGGACAGCTGAATCCGAAGAGGCCTTCCAACAGTTAAAGCAATGCATGGCCAACCCTCCCCTTCTTTCCCAAGCAATCATGGGCGAGCCCCTCTTCCTCTACTTAGCAGTATCGAGCACCGCAGTCAGTGCAGCTCTCCTCAGAGAAGATGGCTCAATCCAACGGCCGGTCTATTACATCAGTCGGGCTCTCAGGGGAGCGGAGCAGAACTACCCCTTATTAGAAAAACTGTCCCTGGCCTTGGCCACTGCCTCCAGACGACTCCGCCCATACTTCCAAGCCCACTCCATAGTGGTCTTCACCGACCAGCCCCTGAAAAAAGGTCATGCAGCAAGCAGAACTCTCAGGCAGACTGATGCAGTGGTCAGTAGAACTCAGCCAGTTCGACATCTCCTACCGCCCTCGGATAGCAATCAAGGGGCAAGCTGTAGCTGACTTCATCCTGGAGTTCACCAATCCAGCCCTGACCACTACCCCTCCACTCCCACCAACCCCAACAGAGCTAGAAGATCCTCATTCTTGGACTCTCAATGTCGACGGTTTGTCTCGAAGAGAAGGAAGTGGTGCTGGTCTCATCTTCACCTCCCCCGAGGGCGGCTATTTCAAATGTGCCCTCCGTTTCTTGTATGAAGCAAGCAACAATGAGGCCGAGTACGAGGCATTGATAACAGGACTCCATCTTGCCAAGGACATTGGGGTCAGCCACCTCCGAGTATTCAGTGACTCCCAGCTCGTCGTCGGTCAGATGACGGGGGACTTCGACGCCAAGGAAGACACAATGCGAGCTTACAGGGATATGGCACTTCCCCTTGCTCGCCTCTTCAATACCTTCCACATCAGGCACATTCCTCGGGCGGAAAACTCCAAAGCAGATGAGATGGCTCAGTTGGCCTCTGCTGACCATCCTAATCTCAGCCATGATGTCCGTCTCGAATATCTACACCACCCGGCCATTTCACCCGACCTGCAAGCTGTACAGTTCATCCAAAATGAACCCATCCCCTGGGCATCTGACATTCTCCTATTCTTGACCACAGGGGCACTCCCAGATGACCAATAGCAGGCATCCAAAGTCCGATCCCGAGCATCCAATTACATCATTGTCGACGGTATATTGTACAAGCGCGGTTTTTCCCGGCCATATCTACGGTGCCTCAATCCAGCTCAAGCAACTTATGTAATGCAGGAGATCCACGAGGGAATTTGTGGTAATCATTCAGGCGGCAGGTCCCTGGCCCAGAAGATACTCCGTAGTGGGTATTTTTGGCCAACTCTTAATCAGGATGCGACCGATTTCGTGCTCAAATGCGATAAATGTCAACGTTTCGCCAACATCCCCCATGCTTCTCCTACAGAGTTAATCGCACTCTGCAGCCCTTACCCGTTCGCCAAATGGGGGATCGACTTGGTTGGTCCACTTCCCACCGGTCGAGGCCAGACCAAGTTCGCGATTGTCGCCATTGATTACTTCACCAAGTGTGTCGAGGCCGAACCCCTTGCCACAATCACCGAGCGGAACACCACCAGGTTCATCTGGCAATCGATCGTTTGCCGATTTGGCATCCCCCAAGCCATCATGTCTGACAACGGCAAACAATTCGACAACGCGAAGTACAGAAAATTTTGTGTAGATCTCCATATTCAACCATGCTTCTCTTCCCCCGGTCATCCCCAAGCAAATGGCCAAGTTGAGGTCACTAACCGTTCTTTTCTGAAAATCATCAAAACTAAGCTCAAAGCTGCTAAAGGCCTTTGGGCTGAGGAACTACCAAGTGTACTCTGGGCTTATCGAACCACTGCCCGCACTCCCACTGGGGAAACCCCCTTTTGCTTAACATATGGCGCTGAGGCGGTTATTCCGGTAGAAATTGGTCTACCCACCCCTAGGGTTTTACATCCGGATCTCGCATCAACCGAAGAGCTCCACCGAACAGACCTGGACCTCATCGAAGAGCTTAGAGAGACTGCTGCCGTCAAATTGGCTTCGTACCAGCAGAAAATGAGAACACACTACAACCGCAGAGTCCGACCACGAGAGTTCTCTATAGGTGACCTCGTCTGGAGAGAAGCGACTCTCGCCACAAAGAATCCAACTGAGGGCAAACTGGTAGCCAAATGGGAGGGACCCTACGTTGTGAGAGCCCGACCACGACCAGGCACTTACCGGCTTCAAGACATGGAGGGCTGAGACCTTCCCCATCCCTGGAATGCGGAACATTTGAAGCGTTACTATCAATAAGTTCACACTTTTATATTGTTAACATTATTGTATTTCCCTCTTTGATGTATAATGCAACCTCCAACTGAAGTTCTCAGCTTTTATAAATTCAAACTGTTTGTATGTCACTCCCATGACACTTTCACTTGCAGCACTTCAAAGCCTCAGCCAGACCAAGCACTCAAAGCCTCGGCCAGACCGAGCACTCAAAGCCTCAGCCAGACTGAGCACTTCAAAGCCTCGACCAGACCGAGCACTCGAAGCCTCTGCCAGACCGAGCACTCAAAGCCTCGGCCAGACCGAGCACTCGAAGCCTTAGCCAGACTGAGCACTTCCAAACCTCGGCCAGACTGAGCACTCGAAGCCTCAGCCAGACTGAGCACTTCAAAACCTCGGCCAGACCGAGCACTCGAAGCCTCAGCCAGACTGAGCACTTCCAAACGTCGGCCAGACCGAGCACTCGAAGCCTCAGCCAGACTGAACACTTCAAAGCCTCAGCTAGACTGAGCACTTCAAAGCCTCGGCTAGACCGAGCACTCGAAGCCTCGGCCAGATCGAGCACTCAAAGCCTCGGCCAGACCAAGCACTCGAAGCCTCAGCCAGACTGAGCACTTCAAAACCTCGGCCAGACCGAGCACTCGAAGCCTCAGCCAGACTGAGCACTTCAAAGCCTCGGCCAGACCGAGCACTCGAAGCCTCGGCCAGACTGAGCACCTCGAAGCCTCGGCCAGACCGAGCACTCGAAGCCTCAGCCAGACTGAGCACTCAAAGCCTCGGCCAGACCGAGTACTCGAAGCCTCAGCCAGACTGAGCACTTCACAGCAAGCAGGACCACATTTTTAACACTTAGTCACATTTTGAAGCTTATTCATAATTCCAGAACCACGTTTTTACTTACTTAGATTCCAAAGATGCTCTCATATATTAAACTGGAAGTACTAACCCCATTCGAATATTACGTTCTACAATTTCGTAATCCAATTTTTAATAAACCACTATCACCCTCTCAATTTTCATAAAAATCCAATCTCGCTTTGCAGGGGGGAACGTTTGACTTAACAATTTTTAATTTACATACACATTTTTATTGCATAATTTTTATGACCAGTTTTTTTGACAAGACTTCATTCATTTTAGCCAGTACAGGCCAACACAGAATTGACAACATAAACGAAATTTTATTCATTTACAATGTGTACACAAGTTCATTACAATAATAATAAAAAAAAAACAACAACAATAACAACAAAAACACAAAACAAACATAGAGAGGGGGCTCTTCATCTCCCTTGGTCATTCCTCCTCACTGGATACAAGCTCTTCTTCTTCAATACCCTCGTCCAGGGGGGTCTGGGCCACATCATCTTCACCAATCGTTACACTACTCAGGTCCAAGTCTGGGAACAGCTCTTCAGCTCTGCGTTTGAACATCTTCTAACCGCTGTCCCAGAACTCAGCCATTTCGTGCTTATAGAAGTCTGACTACTGGAAGCTCTCAATCATTTCTGCCTCTATCTTGCCTCCAGCAGTCGTCCTTGATGGGCCCACCTCCCAGATTCTTGCCCAGCCAAACTCCTGGCGACTGCGGCATCTATCGCCATCTGAAATTCGGGAGACCCTTTGTATTGCTCCACTGCTGCGACGCACAGATCAGGATAGGCCGCCCTCTCAGAAGCCGCCTTCGCCCTCTCTTCGTCCAGCTCTCTCTGCAGGGCCCCCCTTTCAGCGGCCGCCGTCGCCCTCTCCTCTTCCACTCCCTTCTTCAGACTTTCCAACTCCCTCACTAGCCTCCCCTTCTCCTCCTCTACTTTAATGGGCTCATCCTCCAACCCCTTCAACAGATCTCCAATTCTGGTATCTGCCTCATCTTTTTGCCTGACTAGCTCTTCATTGCTACTCATAGCCTCTTCATGCCACTCGATCGCAACGGCGCAGGCTCTTTCAGACTCTTCTAACTTTTTCTATTCACCAGCCAGTTGGAACTCGAGCGACACGACCTTACGGCGTGTGTCCTCCAGCTCCAACTTGACTGTTTGCAGTTCGGTATGGGCAGTCTTCCAATCAGCACTGTCCTTCTTCAACTTGGCCAACTGGGCCTTGGCCTCCTCAGCTTTCAGCTTGGCCGCTCCTGCTTTCCTTAGAAGGGCCCCTACCAAGGTGGTTACCTCCATTTGGGTGGAGCACAACCCCCTCAGCAGGTCAGCCTCATTAAACCAGGATGCCGAGCGCAGGGCTGTCTCCTCCATAATTTTCACCAATCGGTCTGCCCCTGCCCTGGCTGGGCCTTCTTCTCCCTCCAACCTTCCAGCTACTGCGCGCGCATGATAGATTGCCGTAGCCAGATGGGCCCCTCCTTCCCGGGGGGCAAGACCCTTTTGGGTCTGCTCCCTCCCACTTGGCGTAGACTCAGTCAACTCAGCCCCTACTTGCACTGTGGGGGCAGTCTCCACAACCTCCACTGTTGGGGTGACCTCTACCACCTCTGGCGCATCCCTGGCCACAGGGACCTCAACCTCAGCTGGGGCCACCTTAGCCCTCTAGGCCCCAGACTTATCTACAGCTCCCTCTGGAGCACTCCTTTTCTTTTTCTTTTTCTTCTTCTTCATCAGAGCCTCCCCCTCCTACTTGGCCTGTTCTTTCACAGGATCTACGGGGGGCGGCCGTGGCTCAAAACTGCTTAATTCCTTCCCCCCCAACGGCCTTGGGCGCTGTCGGATCCTCTCCCGCGCGATCGGTTGAGGCGGTCGGTCTCCTCGCGCTTCCTTCAACTTCGTGGCCTTGGCAAGTATGGCCTGATCCTCTACTTCCTGAACCTCTCTTCTCGCCTCCAATTCGGCTCGGTCGAGGTCCCCCCCATTCGGCTGCGGCCCCAAACCTGCCTTAAACAATGCGGACGGCTGAACAAGCTCGTCCCATTTGGCCCTCTCTCTCTCCCTCCACTCCTTCACCCTCTTCCACCGCTGCCCCCAGTCTTGGCTCCATCGACCTAATGGGCACCTTCCAGATAGTGCGTACCCCCCGTCCCCCATTGCCAGACACGTAGAACCACCGTGGCCGCCACCCCTTGATCGATGTCGGCAGCCCCGCCACCAATCCCCTCCCCATCACTGCCTGTAGGGTGACCCACGTTTCCTGCTGCCCCGAAGCCTTATAACAGGAAAAGAACTCGTCCACCACCATGGCTTCCCCTCCATTCGCCTTGGGCCACGCGCTAACACAAGCCAGCAGAATCTTCCACGCATTGGGCATCAATTGCCCCGGTGCTACTTCCAGACGGTTCAGTACGTCAACCACCACTTGGGGCAGTGGCAACCTCAGCCCACCCTTTAGCGCCTCCTCATAAAGAGAAAACTCCTTTGGCCTGGCATCAGACGGCCTTTCTCTTGACGTTGGCAGCAATAACTCCACCTCCGCCGGAATCTGGTATTTTTCCCTGATAGCCTCCAAATCTGCCACAGTAATTGTGGATTTGTCCGCCTTAGTGTGCCAATGATCCGGCTCTACCTGGCTTATTGGCTTTGGAGCCACTATCAGGGCCGACGCCTGCGATTGTCCCACCGGTTCCCCCACCCCCACCATCCGTGCCTCCGTCCTATATTGCGCTGCTAGCTCTTCTGCATCATCGTCTCCCAGAGGGTCCACCCTCACATTCACCACATTTTCTTGTGCCATTTCTAGGGTTTGCTTACGAATCACTTCTGACGCAGGAGCAAAAAAGTTGAGAAAATGTTGCATAGGTGTGTCGTGCGCAATGGAGGAATTAACACTTGGGTATCTTGAGTTTTTGTCAAAAGGCAAGTGAAACGAATTATACCACAAACCCACGGTTTACCCATATTCCACAGATCCACATTAATTTTCGCTCGTTTCAAAACCTTTCAAATCAACCGCCAAAATCGCCTTTTCAAAACCCCCCATCGCGACCTATCATTTCATTTTCTGCTCCAACGATTCACCTCCCCCACGATATTACCACGTGTATGGCCACGATGCACTGTCCCCTCTCCTTACCCTGTCCTTTCCATTTCACATCATCACATGGCACCACCCCCCTCTTTTTGAGCCCCGCGCCGTCCTGGTCGGCACGCCTCACGGTCGACCCCTTCCGCTCGCCCACCCTTGCGGTCGGCACGCCTAACGGTCGACCCCTCCCGCTCGGCCACCCTTGCGGTCGGCACGCCTAACGGTCAACCTATCCCGCTCGGCCACCCTCGCCGTCAGCACGCCTAACAGTCGCCCCCTCCCGCTCGGCCACCCCCGCGGTCGACCCCTCCCGCTCGGCCACCCTCGCCGTCGGCACGCCTCACGGTCGACCCCTCCCGCTCGGCCACCCTCACGGTCAGCTTCTCCCGCTCGGCCACCCTTGCGGTCGGCACGGCTAACGGTCGGCCTCTCTACTCAGTTTGCACTTCTCTTCCTTATCACTATTCCCTTCGTTGGACTAAAGCTGCACTCGAAAATGGGGAACTACTGACATGGATAGGCCCACAAGGCTTACGGCCCACAGCAAACAACCCCAAACCCATCGCTTGGGACCCATCGCATAACCCGGTTGGCAAAGCCCAGGACGACTGGAGGCCATCTGGACATGGAGGGCCAATGGCATTCGGGCACATGGCAGGTGAAACACAGGCCACATCAGCAGACAAAGATCTGCAGAGTTATTGCCACAACACATCACCATTAATGCAGCCCATCACAGCATTTATTACGACAACACCTCCCCGTCGGAACAGAGCCCCCTCACCCTGAACAAGGTAAGCTACGGCACAGGCTTTCGGCGGAACTGGGCACGTCACAAGGGACAGTGAAATGATTACCAAAGGATATAAGCAAGAATCGAAGACAAGAGAAAGGTTAAGCTTTTCAATCTCTCTCTCTCTCTCTCTATTTTTCCTTCTTCCTCTACTGATTCGCTCGCCGGAGGGTTCACTGGGGGACTACCCCGTTCCCCTTTGGACTTGCTTGCAGGTCATCTGGTGGAATCATCCGCCTGAATCGGAACTTGAAGAGTTTGGACCAGCCCAACCCATCCACCCGGGACGGACTGCATTATCAGTTATATTATTGGATTGATCTTGTTTCTTTTTTTTGTTTTTTATATAGATGATTTATGCGCCAAAAATTTAAAATTTTAATAAATGAACAAAACATGTGGTGAGCTATGTGACTACAAATAGTATGTTGGAGAGGATCACAATCCTTTGTACTTGAGTGAAAACTTTAGTTTAAATTCAAAAAACAGATCTTAGGGATGGTAATTTAAACCCGGCCCGACGCGGACCCGACCCCGATCAGAATGGTTTTTCCCCAAAAAATACCCCCGGGGGGATGGGGATGGTATTTGAAATTAAATCCCCGAAGCATTTCGGGCCGGGGACGCGGATAACATTCACGGCCCCAGACCCGGCCTATCCCCATCCCCGGCCCCGTTCCCGTATCTCCCCGAAGTGATATTACGAGTATGCCCCTGTGTATATATATGTGTGTTTAGGGTTTGTTGACACAATCACCACACAAACAAACACAACGAGGCTGCTCTCTCTCTCACTCTCTCTCTCACCGCCGTTCTCTCTACTCCCTCAGACCACGTCTCTCATCTCTCTCTCCCTCTCCCTCTCCCTCTCTCTCTCTAAACAGATTCGCCGATCCTGCCTCCGTCATCATCATCTGGATCAGATCTAAACAGATCTGAACAGATCCGCCGATCCTCCACCACCACCGCCTTTCGTCGCCGCCTCTGTCCGGCCTCTGCTGTCCGGTGATCCTCCTCCACCACCGCCTCTGTCCGACCTCTTCGCAACCCCGCCTCTGTCCGACGATCCGCAGATCTGAACATCTTCGCAACACCGCCTCTATCCGGGTTACATTATTCTGTGCTGTTTGTTCTCTAAATGAATTGATTTTTTTATCAATTCAAAGTCAATCTTTGGTAACATGTTTTCATAAATAACCATTTTGTTGTAGCAGATCATAGAGAGAGACATATCAATGGTTGAATTCATGTCTTCAGAAGAGTTTGAATCATCAAGTTCTTCAAGGGGTAGAAAGCGTCGCTATAGGCATTCACCTTACCAGACTCAAATGCTTGAAACGTTTGGCCAAAGTTCATTTTTTTTTTGGTCCGCTGTATGTGTATATGACTTAGTGTTTTACAACCTGTTTGTTTATTTATTTTTTTCATCTATCAGTTGATCATTCAAATTCTCTCTACGAACTTTTCTTTGCTTGAATTCATGTTGATTTATTACATTGTATCTGATGAATTTTGAACTACTGTAACACATCTTTGTTATCCTGAATACAACATATTGAAATTATTTTTGTTGTTGTTTTTGTGTTAAAAAAAAATAAAAATGAACAGGTCGGGGATTTTCGAGGTCGGGGAAACCCGATCCCCGATCGGGGACGGGGGCGGGGGGCCGATGGGGTCCCTGTCGGGGATCGGGGACAGGGACGGGGAATTTCTCACTGTCGGGGATTGGGGACGAGAAGTGTGGTCCCCGGCCCCGCCCCGCCCCGTTGCCATTCCTAACAGATCTTATTGAAATCGAATATCAAGAAAGTAAATTTGAAACTTTCCATATTTGTGTGCGAAGAATAGAAGAGATTATTGGACTAGGGCATTCAACTAGAAAGGTGCTATCGAGCTTGGTGGATACACCTCACGACCTATTTTAGTGATTTGAATTGTTTATTTTGTTATTTTTTTGGTGGAACATTATTTTTGTTTTTTTTTGGAGTGTTGTTCTCATTGTCAGGGAGAAGGATTTATACATTCCATTTAACATTCTATTTATTTGAATGAAAATCGTTTTGGTATCCAAAAATAATAAAATAAAATATATTTTTAGAAAATGATTTCGAATATAAAATTAATATGCTATTGGTTGTATTAGTAGTGGTATTAATAATGTGGCAGCGACAGTGGCTGTAACATCTGCCTGGTGACGAGATGACAATAGTGAGGTGGCATTGGAAGTTGTAATGTAATAGCATTAGGTACCACTTTGGTTCAAAAAAAAATTTTCATCTTTCAAAAGATAAAACATTTTATGTCCAAACAAATTTATTTTTAGTTGATCACCAATTTTTTATTTTTTATTTTTCTTAACTTTCATTTTTTGTTACACTACAGGTCAGAAAATACAAAAATTTTACACATAGATTTACATTCTTACATAAACATTCTATTTTACAGAAAATTAAAGGACTGATATTATCATTATGGGTCTAGTGGAATATGAAAAGGTATGGCAATTGGGTTATAAGTCAGCTTTTTAGCATTTTAATTTTTTTAAGTCACATCACTACTCTACGTTTTTGTATGTTTTTTCAAAGAAAATTAAAAAATTAACTTTTAACTTACTTCTCAAAATAGGTACTCTTTTATGTTGCACCAGCACTAACATTAAGACTTGGGCTCAACTCAGTCTCATAAAGAAAAAATTATTGGTTGGTCTTAGGGTATTACGTGGTCATATCTCACACCAATCATAATTCACCATACCCTTGGATGTTTCTCCATCATCTAATACAAATTCCTAAGCTCTACTCCCTCCACCAATCACAACACCATTGAGGCACCACGCGACAGTGCCTCAAGACTAACTAATAATTTCTCCTCATAAAGTCTTTGAGAGTTTGGAAAACCCTCTTCCTTCCTAAATCTATTAACCGAACATAACCTTATGTTGTGTTTGAAGTATTAATTTGGATAAATATTTGGAAAAGATTAGTAAAATATGAATGAAATGTAATTATATTTCACACATATTTTTCCTTTTCAATAGTGAGTTCTATATTTATAAATGAAAAATGCATGAAACACTTAATTTATCACTCTTAAAAATTACTCCTAATAATGTGTTTGACAAGTGTCAAATTTTAATTTGTCAAACATTTCATCATGTAAAGTTTAATCTCAATGTCACATCATTAAGAGTTACTTAGAAGTGATAAATTAAGAAATATAATATTATTGTTAATAAATACACGTAGGACTCATGACTTTATGCTTAGTGATTATATTATAAAATAAAATAAAATAAAATATTCATTTATATATAATATTTTTTCTTATTAAAATTGCCGTTCAAATGGTAGGATTGTAGGTAAGGTTGTGTGGGATTGCCTAAAGAATAGTTGGATTGATGAATTTTTTTAATGTTATTTTTAATATGCATCACCAATATTAGTGATTTTACATTAATTATTATGAAAAGTAACCTACATTCAATTTTATGATTGGATACATATGACTCTGTTATCAATTTTATCAGGATCTCAATTTTAACTTTTATTAACAATAAAGAATTTTTTTTAAATATAATTATTGTTTCACTCGCCGCCCCATGTGCAAAATATTTGAAATAACTTTTTCAAAATTCCTTACAAAACCTTCATACCAATTAGGGGTATAAATTTGGCCCTTGATGAATTTTTTTAATGTTATTTTTAATATGCATCACCAATATTTGTGATTTTACATTAATTATTATGAAAAGTAACCTACATTCAATTTTATGATCGGATACATATCAATTTTATCAAGATCTCAATTTTAACTTTTATTAACAATAAAGAAATTTTTTTAAATATAATTATTGTTTCACTCGCCGCCCCATGTGCAAAATATTTGAAATAACTTTTTCAAAATTCCTTACAAAACCTTCATACCAATTAGGGGTATAAATTTGGCCCGGCCCATGTCGAGCTTCGCAGAAAAAATTCAGAACGGGCCAGCTCAAGGGCCAGAAAATTAGGCCCAGTCCTAGGGGGTATTCAGGCCTTGGACGGGCCAGAACGGTGGGCCTAGGCTCGGGGTTGGGTAGGACTTGAACATTTTTTTCTATTTTTTCCACCAAAAATGACGCTGGGCCTCGGGCCGGGCCCACAGACTAGGCCAGGTTTCAAAATGATGATCCAAGCCCAGGCCTAGGGTCCCGGGCTGTGCTCGGACTCGGGCCTAATCGAGTCAAGCCCATCCCGGGCCGTGGGTTATTTTTACACTCCTAATACTAGTCAATTTAGATTGAGTGATTTAGAGGGAAAAGAATAGAAATTTTTGAACCCAACTAAGAAAATCAACATCCAAGTAAGCTTTGGAAAAAATAAATAAAATAACTACTGAAATTTAATTTAGAATGATTATATGTAAAACATAGGAAAAATTGCAACTAAGTTGAAAAACCAAAAATAAATTACAAATCAGTTATAAAACTTATCAATTTAGTAATTAAAGTGATAAATGTTTTTGCAATTTTTCTGTTATTTGTGATTTTTCCTAGGACATATAATCATATGCCACACGTTCATATAGTGTAAAAGAAAGTAAGCACTCAAGTAACCGACCAATTGACATTCATTTACATTTGGGCAATTGGTTAAAAGTTATTTATTTTTATTTTTTTAAATTTTTTTTTGAAAAAAATTATAAAAAGGTAAAGAAATGATGTGATAAAAAATAAGTTAAAAGTCAAAATTTGACTTTTAACTAAGTTCTCAAATTAAGCCTAAATAATCCTAACAACAACTAAAGTAACAAAATTGGCTTTAGCGACAAAATTGGCTTTAGCGAGTGGATAACCGCTATCTCCATTAGAGATTTTGGAGATACAACAAAAGTGTATAAGGATTTGGAAAAAAAAAAAAAAGAAGCATTTAGTGGGAAAAAAAAAAAGTTAGTTTTTAGATGCACCTAAAACCGATTTAATTGTGAAAGAGAAAAGATTAGTGCTCCTTCCATTCCCCCCAAGAGATGCGATTCAAAGTGGGTCAATAATGGTTTAAATGAAAGGCCAAATTTTCCTACCCAAATTTATATGGTTGCGCCCATCAATTTTATGGCACCATTGACTTATGATCATGTCCTCGTAATCTGACTTGTATCTCATTATACATATTATATATGTTTTTTTAACATATATATTTCCACAAATGAAAGTAGCCTTAGGTGTCATTGTAAGATTGTATTGCGACCTTGATGTCACGGGTTTAAATTTCTGCTGCTACTCATATATCTAATCTTTTGAAAATCGATAGTGACAAGAGTCTTATATGTTAAGCTACTCTTTATGTAGTTACAAAAATTTTCCACATAAGAATTGATCATGAAATAGACAGTTACATTTTAGTGAGAGAACTCAGAAATAGTATAGTTTTAATATTGGAAAATGCTATAGATCTCAAATAATTTACTGAATTTTCTATCCAATCTCTCACATGGGTGTGAGATCCATACAAACCCACATGTGTGTGGGTCCCACACCTATGTAAAAAATTTAATAAATTATTTAGAATCCCTAACACCACTCTTTAATATTACCAAACTCCTACCAAAAGCCAAGACAAGCTTCTCTCCAATATAGTCATAGACTTTGGGGTTGGACCCATCATGGGTCTCACTTCCATGATGCGTTTTGTTTTTTTTCTTATATGATTTTTGTTTTTATAAATCATTCATAAAAATATATATAATTAATTGATTCAATAATTATGGCTTGATGATTTTGTCATCTTTATTATGTACTCTATTCTCAGAAGTATAGATGTGGTCCATTTAAAAAAAAAAAAAAAATTTAGTATATATAATTTCATAGTTATATTATTAGATTGATCTCTTTGCTTTTTCTCTATTTATTTATTTATTTATTATTTTTATATAGATGATTTATGCGCCAAAAATTTAAAAATTTAGTAAATGAATGAAACATGTAGTGGGCCATGTGACTACAAACAATATGTTGGAGAGGATCACAATCTCCCCTTTCACTTAGTTTAAATTCAAACAACAAACCTGATTGAAATCAAATCTCAATAAAGTAAATTTGAAACTTTTTATATTTGTGTGTGAAGAATAGCAGAGATTATTGGACTAGGGCATTCAACTAGACAGCTGTTATTGAGCTTGGTGGACACACCTCACGAACTATTTTAGTGATATTGTTTATTTTGTAGGGTCAGTTAAGCATAATATCACTGTAAACAAATCAAGCAAATCCAATATCGGTGGCCACATGATCATGCTACATTTGTTTTTTTTTTTTTTTCTTTTTTAAATGGATAGTCTATCTCAAAATACTTTCCTTCTTTATTTTTTTCTTTTTTTAAATGTGAACGTATCATGTAGCTTCTAATATCTAATCAATTTAATTTTTTACATAGATGATTAGCTCAATAAACCCTACAAAATAAGCAATAGATCACCGAAATTTGTCCCTAGATGAACATATTAGTCTTCGTTTGGGAATGTGGATTGACTTTTTGACTATTTTAGCCTGTGACTAAAATACCTCGTTTGAGATAGACATTTTAACTTTTTTTGACTTTTATAAGAGAAAAAAAGAAATGATTATAGTTTGAATGTGACATTTTTTAGCCTGTGGCTAAAAAATCTATTTTATTTTTCTGTGGATATTTTAACCCCAACCCACTCCAAATCATCATGTCAAACCAGTGCTGAATCCACCTCTTTAATTGCAACAATGATTGATACCACTAAAAAAAAAGACTACTAATAGCACTAATGTATTGGGAGTGCCAAAACAAAAGAAAAAAAAATTAGTGGTGCTATTAGAGTACTATTTTAGTGCTCTCAACCATTTTTCTCTCGAATTAAATATTAAAAAGAATCTATTTATTGGCTTAAGATTGAGTCTTCTTGCCATTGTTGAATTTTCTATATAATGAATTTTCTGTATGAATTTAATGTTATTATCGCAATATTTAGTAAATTAATTCTTACCCATTGATGATTTTTTTTTTTTTTTTTTGACCAAAGCACATTCAACATGCTAAATTGATAATCACAAGATAGATCCTCAGTTAGATTTAGCAAATCCATATCTAGGTACTGAAATGCTGACTTTCTTTACTGCAAAATTTGAAACCATGATTAACAACGCATGATGTTAGTGCTAATTAAGTCAAAACAATGCAATTATCGTAATGTACCTTTTAATAGCTTAAATTTTCAGCACTATAACATGAGTAACAAGAAAAATGTGAAAGAAACGAGAGTTGAAAATGCCAGAGAAAGATATAGATATCTATATATATATATATATTGTCAATAATTATATTCATTGTGTTGGTTCCTATTTTTAACGATCACATAACACAACTCAACAATCACATAATACAACTCTCATGACGAGAGAGAAATAAAGGGTACCAGAATTTTTTTATAGTATTTGAATCCGTAACCTCACTTCACAAAACGATACTACACAATATTTGGCCAAAGACCCTAATTCCCCACTCCTTAAGTTGTAGACAATCTATTTTATTTTTCTGTGGATATTTTAACCCCAACCCACTCCAAATCATCATGTCAAACCAGTGCTGAATCCACCTCTTTAATTGCAACAATGATTGATACCACTAAAAAAAAAGACTACTAATAGCACTAATGTATTGGGAGTGCCAAAACAAAAGAAAAAAAAATTAGTGGTGCTATTAGAGTACTACTTTAGTGCTCTCAACCATTTTTCTCCCTAATTAAATGTGAAAAAGAATCTATTTATTGGCTTAAGATTGAGTCTTCTTGCCATTGTTGAATTTTCTATATAATGAATTTTCTGTATGAGTTTAATGTTATTATCACAATATTTAGTAAATTAATTCTTACCCATTGATGATTTTTTTTTTTTTTTTTTTTTTTTTGACCAAAGCACATTCAACATGCTAAATTGATAATCACAAGATAGATCCTCAGTTAGATTTAGCAAATCCATATCTAGGTACTGAAATGCTGACTTTCTTTACTGCAAAATTTGAAACCATGATTAACAACGCATGATGTTAGTGCTAATTAAGTCAAAACAATGCAATTATCGTAATGTACCTTTTAATAGCTTAAATTTTCAGCACTATAACATGAGTAACAAGAAAAATGTGAAAGAAACGAGAGTTGAAAATGCCAGAGAAAGATATATATATATATATATTGTCAATAATTATATTCATTGTGTTGGTTCCTATTTTCAACGATCACATAACACAACTCAACAATCACATAATACAACTCTCATGACGTGAGAGAAATAAAGGGTACCAGAATTTTTTCATAGTAGTTGAATCCGTAACCTCACATCACAAAACGATACTACACAATACTTGGCCAAAGACCCTAATTCCCCACTCCTTAAGTTGTAGACATAAATTTTGCATCTAATAAAATATATTGTCTGCAGACAAATCTGACTCTTTCTCTCACTATGCATGCCTGAGATCCAAGTGAAGGTCAAGGACATGTGGCAAACAATTAGATCGATCCGACTATTGATTTCGCCAAGAAAACGAAGAATATTGCAAGATGTAGGTTACATTTAACCTAATGTTTGCAGGTCATAGTTACATCACCCACTCCTTTGCCATTTGGACCATATTGGACATGCTTGTCATTTTATTCATTATCCCATTATGGTAGACATTTCTATCAAGTGACTTGTAGCACAGGCGTCGGACATTTTTTTGGGTTAGTTGAGTTATTTTTTAATAAAATAATCAAATCAGTACAGTTGTTGGCTTAATTTTTGTATGTTATGATCAGCAATCTTTTATCTTTATCGATTTTGATTCTATTAGTGTTTTTCTCATATTGTTGATTATTTTTAAACTGACAATCTTGTTATTCGCTTGGCATTTTGATTGACTGTTGTGCCGATTATAAGCTTAACTTCACCTTCACCTTACATTGGGATCATTATCATTAATCAATAATGTTGTTATGCTTGATTGGGCCTAATATTAAGGCCAAGTTTGGGGACTTCAAAAAAAGTCAAAAAGTCAAAAAGTTACTCAAAAAGTTAAAAAGTTAACACTATTCACCAAAAGTCTATTCATCAAAAGTCAACAATTACGGCTGCACAACTCTCAATTCAAATTTTTTCCTACAAATCAATTTTTACACTTTTTTATTACACATTTTTCAATAAAAAGTCAAAAAGTTAACCCAAACATCCATATTTTCAACCTCAATTTTTTAGTTCAAAAAGACAAAAAGTATACTTTTTTAATCTTCCCAAACTTGGCCTAAAGCTTGCGAAGCTGATCCACAAAATTGAGGTAGGCCCTAGTATAGTCTATCTTAGGGACATGCTTAATTTTCAGAAACAGTACATCAAAAATACAACTAAACAAATATTGGAACAGTTACAAAATTATTGTCGAGGGTATTTTTAAAAATCGAATTTTGTGATATCCACGCCAAATTAAGCCTTCATATAATAGTATAAATTTCTTCAGATAATTAATATAATCAAAGGCCGAGAGGCCCATAATCAGATGAACCCAACCCACCCCAATCATACGGCTGTTAAAGTAAAGTTAAAGTTAAAGTTAAAGTTACTGCAAAAGGCCCCAATTATACAAACTTCATGTTTTCATTTCCTATATTCATACTTAAAATATAATCTGTTATATTTTTTTTTTATCAATTAAACTAAATTTCATGTCCCAATCAAATGGGTTGGCCATATGTATCATTTTTTACTATTCTTTTTTTGTTAAGGATTATACTCCTTCGGTAAATGAATTAAATTCATATCATTCTTTCACTATTACAAGAAACATATATATATATATGAATTTATCAACCATTACCCGGAAAAAAAAAATCATTACTCAAAAAAAAAAAAAAATTAAACAAAATTAAAAAAAAAAAATCTCCTCTGATTAAAAAAAAAAAAGCACATGTTTTTATTGTGATCTTTTTTTTTTTCTTTTTTTGTTTTTTGGTGAATAATTTTGATCTCTCTTTCTTTCAAAGAAACAAGCTTTTAGGATTAACTCTTAAGTCATTATCGCAAACACGTTAGGAAAAAATAAGGGTAAACTACAAATACACGTTCTAAGATTTGCTTGAAAATACATATTGCTTTCTGTCATTTTGAAAATTACCAATATTGCTTATCAAATTTTTTTTATTTAACATAGTTAATAAAAATAAAATAAAATTTATAATTACTCTCTTACACAACAATAAAGCTACTTGAATTGCTAATTGAAATTATATTTTTGTCATCATTAAAAATTGTTAATTGGCTTGATAATTTATTAAGAAAATAGATTATTTGTTATGCAATTAGAAATTTGAAGGAGTGAGATGTAATTTCCAAAATCACAAAAGGCAATCCGTATTTTAAACAAACCTCTTAGAGTATATTTGTAATTTATCCAAAAAAAAAAATGATAAATTTCATAACTCCACAAATGAGGAATAGAAGCATGATTACAAAAGCTGAAGCAAAAATAAATAAATAAAATATAAATTTAACCCTTGAGATTTGTTTAAAATATGAATTGCCTCTGTAATTTTAAAAATTACATTCCGCCCCTTTAACTTTTTAATTGCATAGCAAATGACTCATTTTATTAATAAATTATCAAGGTAATTAATAGTTTTTAATGCTGAAATTTGTAAGATTTATTGCTGAACTATTGTTTTTTTTTTTTTTTTAAATAATACATTGGGTTTGATTTCCATATATTTTTCGAGAAATCACACTTCAGTAAATGTTTGAAAAATTATTTTCAAATTAATGATAAATATAAAAATATAAAATCATAAACTTTTTCATACTTTTGTAATTAATTTTAAAAAATGACTCTGACAAGTAATTTTTCTTATATTTTTTCCTAACCTGAGCATTCAACCATAAAAGATAAAACAGATGCAGATCCCAGACCACATAAAGATGAATCAGGATCTTCCCCCTTATTTTCTTATTCATTGAGTTATTGGGTTCATTTCTTGAATTTATTTTAATAATTTGTATTGTTCATATTGTAACGTTCATCGAGTAGACCACTTATGACAAAAATTATTTATTTGAGCATCTGTAACTTATAACAAAATCACATTTATGTTTTAAAAAAATAAACAATTAATATAATTTTAATAATATTTTTATAAAACAATTAGAGTTTGGTCATAGGATTACGCGTGTTTGATTAATCTTATTTTTTATATAAATGACATACTTTATAAATTTTATAAAATAAATAATTCAAATTATTAAAAATAAATTCGAGATAAAGTTGGTGCGCGGTGACAGCACCACATACTGTCCGGTATGGACCATTTTGCCTTGTACCAGAAATGGTTGGGCCACCCATCTTTGCATTACTTTCAATAGCTAAAGAGCTGAAGCCCCACTGGGCCCATGGCAAGACCCATCCCATCCCATCCGCATCAACTGGGCTAGCTGTAGTTGCTAGAGAAAATAATTTGTGTAACGGATACACATGTGATCCAAGTATGTCGTATCATTATTCCACTTATTAATTGATAACAAATTGGACCAGGGTTTAATATAGCCAAATACTCAACATCTCGAACTGAGTAAAAAATAACTTATTGACTCTAATTTTAATCATATATCAATTAATAAATGAGAATATACATCACATTATCCCAGCCACATATTTATTATATAAAATATGTCACGATCCGCTCTCCATACCCAAGGGTTGAGCATTGTGATGGCCAGTAACTGAAGTTACTTACGGCCAATTCTTGAACAAATAAATAAACACGAGTGGAAACAATATTTAAGTGAAGGTACTAAGATAATCATTGAAACTTCTACTTTTATAACAAAATTTATTGACAAAAAATGTTGACATTTACACATGAAGAACAAAATTATAAATACTATAAAAGTGCTATATGTGTCTATTCCGCAACCCCGCGTCTAAAACTCTTCAAAAGTTATTTCTGAATTACATTCTTTCTTGAAAATTGGTAGACAACTATAAGCACATAGCAAAGTGAGAAATATTATACTGGGAGCATAATTACCATGGATAATCTTTAGGCTTAAAACAGATACAATAGAATACTTTTCTATTAGAGTAAATAAGTTGCTCATATTGTAACAAAAATCCTTTTCAGAAATCATATGATATTATACGAAAATATGTAACTATAACCACGGTGCAGAACAGAATAGAGGTCAATGGATTCATGACAATACAAAGTTACGAATTCAAGAAGTCACTCGTACGGATTCTAGAGGTGACTCCCACAATAGTGTAGCACTTAGCTCCGCACAGAACAAAGATCAATAGATTTGCTAGGTCCTTTAGTTTTGTCAATTTCCACGAACAAACATTGTTTTATTGTGTTGTATATTTCCTGGTTGTTTTGCCATGCTCGCTCTAGCGAAGATGGCCTACTCCCAAAAGTTGGCTTTGCCTACAAAAGTTTTGGGAAGAAAGTTTTTACGCCTGAGTGACGATACTTAAGGAAAACACGCGTATTTGGTTCCTCGCTCGAGCGAGAGAGTCTTCGCTCGAGCGAGCTTCGCTGCCCCTATTTTCTATAAATACTTGTTTAAGTCAGTTTTAGGGTTACGTTTTTTGAGATCTTCTTTAAGGGGTTTAGGGTTTTCTTTTGAGGTTTTTGCTAGTTTTCCTTGATGCTTTGATTGAGTATTGAACTCATGTTTTGATTAGCACACATCAAGGAGTTTGATTGTTCTTCTTTAAGAGTATTCTTCTTTGGTGGAATCTGAAGATTCAAGCACAGAGTAATTGAAGGAGTTTGATGTTGTGTGCAGTCGTTGATTCGACAATTGATGTTATGGATTCAACATCAATCTGATCAAATCGGAGACGAAGATTGCGGTGAAAGATATACAGATTGTGGAAGACAAATTGACAGCGTTTTGGTAATTTGTTTGGTATATTTGTAATCTTTCTTTCTTCAGTAGTGGATTGATTTGTGGCGTTTCGCCCGTGATTTTTTAATCACAATTAGAGGTGTTCCAATTGTGATTTTTTCCACGTAGAAATCACTTGTGTCTATTCATTGTTTCTGAAAACAACAATCTAAATCACTTTCGTACGTGCTTGATGATTTAGATTGTGCGTTTTAATTGGTTGGGAATTGGTACAATTAAATCTTGAACTAATCAAAAATCACTTAGGCTTTTCAAGATCCATGACAAATAGAGGGACACAAGGTGACCAATCAGAAGCCAATGGTTTATTTAAATCCCCCAAGGTGTGGGACTCCCGTGGTGATACTTACAGAAAATAATTATTTATGAAATCATTATCAAATAATTAATAAAATTTAAACCAATATATCCATTGGTTTCAATTTAAGCAAGTAACATTTATAAAATAAACAACGTGATTAAAACATTAATATAATTTATTAAACTTTATTTGCGTAAACTGAATTATGATAATTCAAAATATACGTAAAATATATTATGGTAACTCAAGATATAATATAATTCATATTTAAATTAATAATTCACTCTTTCTTTCCACTATTAAAGACCTTCTTAACTTCTAGGATTTTTTTTCCCTTTTTTTTTTCATTTTTTTTTTCTTTTCTCTTGATCTTCAGCAATCCTGAGCAAAACGTCCTTTTTATGGAGAGGCAACTGTGGGCACCAAGCCACAAGGTTGCCTACGTGTCTAATTTCCATTCATTTGCCATTAATTCATACTTATCTAATAATTCATACTTATCTAAAATGTTTAATTTTATGTTCAATTCTACTTTGGTCCAAATTTTAAACTAATTATAGTCCCCTTTTTTTCCGAATAATATATAATCCCTAATTTAATTACACTTTATCTCATACACCCATAACATTTAATATTTTATTTTACTCTTATGGAATATTTAATTAAACATTTAGGATTTTTCTCATTTATAATTAAATAACATTAATATAAAATTTAAAGAACAACTCAAATTTTCGAATTGTTACAAAATATTTGTTCATTTCGACCAAGCCTTGATGATCCCTAATTAACCAGACCTTTCATTGTCATTATTGTTATTTTTTGGTGGAAGATTATTTTTGTTTTTTAAGAGTATTGTTAACATTGTCAGGGAGAAGGATTTGTACCTTCCTTTTAACATTCCATTTATTTGAATGAAAATCATTTTGGTACCCAAAAATAATCAAAAAAAAAAATATTTTTAAAAAATGATTCCGAATATAAAACTAATATGCTATTAGTTGTATTAGTAGTGGTATTAGTAGTGTGGTGGCGGTGGTCGTGGCGGAGACGGCCGTCGCGGCGACATCTACCTGGTAACAAGATGATAATAGTGAGGTGATAGTAGAAGTGGTAGTATAATGACATTGGGCTAGACGTTGATTCAAAAAGCAATTTTCATCTTCCAGAAGATAAAAAATTTTATGTCCAAATAAATTTATTTTTAATCACCAAAAAGAAATTTTTTTTTTATTGATTTTCATTTTTTGTTACACTACAGGTCAGAAATATACAAAAATTCTATATATATATATATATTTACATTTTTACATAAACTTTCTATTTTACAAAAAATTAAAGACTGATATTATCATTATGTGTCTAGTGGAATATGAAAAAGTAGACTACTTTGTTGTACTCTTTTCTATTGCACCAGTACTAACCTGCCCTTGAGGAAGTAGGTTAAAAGTTAATATTTTGACCTTTTTTTTTTTGAAAAAAATATAGAAAAAAGTAGAGAAGTGATGTGACTAATAAAAGCCAAACAAATGACTTTTAGCCGAGTTGTCAAAAGAGGCCAAAGCCGTAGAGAATTTGGAAAGGGGTTAGGCTTGTTTCCAGTTCACTTAGTGGACTAGACGGTGTTGTTGGGCCCGTGAGGCCCACCATCGGTCCTATTTTGATAATCTAAACTGTTCAATATGTAAAATTCGTCGAGTACTTTATCTCTGTGAAAAGTCACATTGATCGGATATTGATAGCTATTTAATCGGATAATATTTTTGTCAACAATTTATTTTGAAAATTATATTTACTATTGACAAAAATCTGATCCAATCAAGTAGCTGATCAACGTGATTTTTTATAAGAAAAATTACTCAACGAGTTATACACATTGAACGGTTCGGATTATCGAGATAGAACCCGTGGTGAGCCCCCCCGGACCCAACAGCATAGTCCAATCCAATCTCAAACTGGAGAGAAGCCTGGCCCTTTGGAAAACCCTTTTTTTCCCTAAATTCATTAACCAAACACAACCTTATATTGTGTGTGAAGTATGAATTTTGGTAAAAATTTAAAAAAGATAAGTGAAATCTGAATAAAATACAATTATATTTCACATATATCTTTCCTTTTCAATAGTGAGTTCTATATATGTAAATGAAAAATGTTTGAAATATCTAATTTATCAATCCTATAATTTACCTCTAATGATGTATTTGACAAATATCAAATTTTTGTTTTTCAAACATTTCATCGTGTAGCGTCTAACCTTAATGCCATATCATTAAATATTATTTAGGAGTGATAAATTAAGGGATATAATATTATTGTTAGTAAATACAAATAGGGCTGATGACTTCACGCTAGGTGATAATAAAATAAAATAAAAAATTCATTTAAATATAATATTTTTTCTTATTAAAAGTGCCATTCAAATGGTAGGATTGTAGGTAAGATCCATGGGATTTGCCTACAGAATAGTTGGGTTGATGAATTTTTTTAATGTTATTTTTAATATGCATCACCAATGTTAGTGATTTTACATTAATTATTATGAAAAGTAACCTACATTCAATCTTATGATTGGATACATTTGATTCTCTTACCAATTTTATCAAGATCTCAATTTTAACTTCTATTAACAATAGAGAATTTTTTTGAGATATAACCCTTGTTTCACGCCGCCCCATGTGCATAATATTTGAAATAACCTTTTCAAAATTTCTTACAGAACCTTCATACTAGTCAGTATAGATTGGGTGATTTAGAGGGAAAAGAAAAATAAATAAATACAAAATTTTGGACGATTATCACTTATTTGAATTATTTAAGAGATGAGAAATGGAATGAAATGGAAAATATATATATATATATATATAGAAATACTTTACTCTTAAAACTCACTTATTGAACCCCTCCAAAAATGAAGATACTCGGCGAGCAAAAACAAAAAGCCATCTAATGTTGATTTCTCTTCACTCTAAAGTCACTTGCCTAAATAGAAAAGAAATAAAATAATGAGATACTTATTTTAGTACGACAATAGAAGTCGTTTTCTTTTCTTTTTTGGGTTAATTATATTTTTTACTCATTTAATTAGATTTAAATTTCACTTCAATACTTATAGTTTTAATTTGAATAATTTTGATTTCTATATTTTAAATTTAGTTTTAATTTGATAATTTTGTTTAAATTTTTATTAATTTTATCTACACGTACATTTTAAAAAATGACAAGTATTCTAAAATTGTTATTATTAATCTCTAATTTAAACAGAATAACCAAATTAAAATATTAGAAAATTGACAAGTGTTTCAAAATTTTAATCTAGCCTTCATTTTAGATGGAAGAATCAAATTGAAACTAAACTTAAAGTGTAGAAATCATATCGTTCAAATTGAAACTAAAAGAACTAAAATAAAATTTGAGTCAAATTATAGAGGTGAAAAATGTAATAAACCCTACTTTTCTCTTACATAGTTTAACCAAACAAAATTGAAGAAAAAGTTCTGTACACTATATTTGATCTCTTGCTTATCCAAACAAGATGAGAAAGTACTTATCTTTTAATTCCTACTTATCAAAACAAAAAAAGAGAAAAATACAAACCAAAAAAAAAAAAAAATCTTTTTCTCTTTTCTTTTTCAATTTAAATATTATATATATATATATATATGTATATTTTCTCACCTCGATTCTCAAGCAGACTTTAATTTCCAGTTACATCTTGTTGGAAAAATGGTTTAATTGTCACGACCCCAAACCGCCCCTAGTGGTTTAATGCCGTGATGGCCAGTAATCCGAGATTACCGAAGGCCAACTTTCAAAATCACACACAATCAGAGTATAAATATATATGGGGCTCACAAGTGCAGAAGCAATAGTTTAAAGATACAAGTGGTCCATAAGAGCAGTGCGCAAGTTACATGGAATGGCATGCAACTTTACATAATATTACAGCTTGGATACAAATACAATAAAGTACAAAGTACATTTTTACATCGTGATCAAAAGGCTTCTTCAGCCGACATGAGTAAATTACAAGCATTATAAGCCGAGAAGCATAATTTTCAAGACTGCCGACATGAATACAAGTTAGGCCAACATAACAAAAACCCAAAACAAGCTGGCGAGTCACACCTAGGCGTCACCGCCTTCCTGCTCATCACTTACATATATATATATAGAGAGGGTGAGCTTGGATACTCAGTGAATGGTACAAGTAATAAAGGGTTTGCATGTATGACATCCGAGATCTTTAACCAAACAATACATAATCATAGCTTATGACAAACGTGGGATAAATCGAGTTCATTTAACAAATCTATCGAGCTCATCAATCCAAGTCTTTCAAGCTTCATGGGTGACATTAAAAAAGGTTGTGCTACAAATGCTTATAGTCCCCTAGCACGTACGGACTTTCAAGGTTGTGCTACAAATGCTTATAGTCCCCTAGCACGTACAGACCTTCAAGATTGTGCTACAAATGCTTATAGTCCCCTAGCACGTACGGACTTTCAAGATTGTCGAGATCAAAGCTAATACTTGATACATAAATAGGGACAGTCATTCATGCTTAGCCAATACTTTTCAAAACAAAGCAAAACTTTATCAAAACTTTATAACGTAGCTTTATCAAAAATACTACTCACCTAGTTCTTCAACGTCGGGGTCAAGCGAGAGTCCAAGTCCTACAAACACATGGCAAGGTCTATTGAATGCACTTTCAAACAAGCTCATATGCATGCAGATGATCCCGGCATCCTTCAAAACTAAGCTAAGTCAAAACAAAACACTGTTTCTCATCTCGGGAAAACATGCTGGGCGATAACCAGGTCTAGGCTGAGGTCCCACACCTCCTTGCCGAGGTGTTGCCTCGATGGCCACATTCAAGGAAATGAGGTCGGGAAAATCTGGGTTTCCCTCTCTTGAAGAACATGACGAACATCGAACATGAAGAACATGAACATGAGGAAGATGAATGCTAAGATCATAATTTGCTATTACAAAGTCTGAGATTTCATGCTGTGAATTCAAAAACGTGGACCGGGGTACCATACTCGAAGATCTTACGAGAACAAACACAAAAGCATGAATCCTAATGCAAACTTTCGGATCAAACAAGGCTTTTATTCAAGAGCACATGAACACCACTTTCTCTTTCTAAAACCAAACTTTCGATCAATGCATGGCTTGCAAATCAGGTTCGATCATGCAATGCAGCTAGATGATTAACAAGAACTACAAGAGTAGGTCAAGAATCTAACCTTAATACACGAATCTAACGGTTAGATCTCTAAGAATCAAGCTCGAAGATCTACTCCTTCACTCTAAAACTCCTTCTAGAGCTTCTCTCTCTCAAGGCAAAGATATGATACAAAATGATAGGTTCTACTTACTGCCGGCTGATTTAACACTCAGCTCGGACACATGGCAACGGCTGGTTGGTTCTCCTCGAAAAGGTGGCTGACAGGCCAGACAGAGTATGGCGAAAGGGTGTTTAACAAGTAAAGCGGCATGGCATCCTGACAAGGTACTGACATCGGGTGAAACCATCGGCTCCGGTAGGTGAGGTATCAATGATCCCGGCTAGGACGGACGACACTTGGCCTAGCTGTGCCACACCTCGGCCTAGATGTGCCACACCTCGGTCTAGGTCGCACCAATCTGGAACAAGATCACTTGGGTTCAAGGATAACATCTCAACCCAGATGGTACCCCTCTCGGCCTTGATGATACACTTCGGCCTAGAAGATGACATCTCGGCCAATATGCCAGGACGAAGGTAGAGGTCAACCAAAGTGGTTTCAAGGTGGTTCTGGCTTTAAGGTGACCTCGGCTAGACTCACCAGAAAAGAATAAGGCTCAACAAGTAAATTTCACATAAGTACAAACCAAGACAAAATCTCATTCTAGTTAGGACAAGTCAAGAAAATTCACTACTGCAACTTAGCAAAACAAGATTATACAAATGCTCATGCCTGAGGCTAAGGTGAGTAATGAGGGTCACTACAGTCTACCCTCCTTAGAGAAGTTTGGTCTCCAAACTTTAGTTATCTGGCTTTATAAATAACTCCGGATAACGGATTTTTATTTCCTCTTCCTTTTCCAATGTAGCCTCCTTGCCATAATGCCCCTCTCATTCGATCTTTACCATTGGTATCGTTTTGTTTCTCAACTGCCGCTCCTGCCTGTCAATAATTCTCATCGGCTTTTCCTCGTAGCCTAAATCCTCATTAACCACAATCTCAGAATGATCAATCACATGCAGTGGATCTCGAATATATTTCCTCAACATCGAAACATGAAACACGTTGTGGACTTGGCTTAATTCTGGTGGCAGGGCAAGCTTGTAGGCAACAGGGTTGACCTTCTCAAGAATTTCAAATGGCCCAATATATCGAGGTGCTAATTTACCCTTCTTCCCAAATCTCGAAACCCCTGTCGTCGGCGAGATCTTCAAAATAACATGATCCCCAGTCTCAAATTATAGTTCCCTCATTCTCTGGTCGGCATAACTCCTGCTGGCTCTGTGCGGTTTTAATCCTTTGTTGAATGAGCTTAATCTTCTCGGTTGGAACTTGAACCAGTTTGGGACCAATCAAGGCTTTATCTCCCACTTCAGTCCAACATATTGGCGACCTACACTTCCTCCCATACAAAGCTTCGTACGGTGCCATGCCTATGCTGGCTTGATAGCTGTTGTTGTAAGCGAATTCTACTAACGGTTGATGTACTTCCCAATTTCTCTTGAAATCTAACACACATAGTCTGAGCATATCTTCGAGTGTCTGAATCATTCTTTCTGTTTGTCCATCGGTCTGGGGATGAAATGCTATGCTAAACTTCAACTCGGTTCCCAAAGCCCTTTGTAAACTTTGCCAAAATCTAGAAACAAACTTCGAATCTCGGTCTGACACTATGGACATCGGCACTCCATGAAGCTTCACAATCTCATTCATATACAGTCCAGCAAGTCGGTCGGCATTGAATGTAGTCTTGACGGGCAAAAAGTGTGCTGACTTAGTAAATCTGTCGACTATAACCCAAATTGAGTTCATTCTTTTTTTCGTCCTCGGCAAACCAATCACAAAATCCATGGAGATATGTTCTCATTTCCACTCAGGGATTGACAAAGGTTGAAGAAGTCCTGCTGGCCTCTGGTGTTCTGCTTTCACTTGCTGACAACATAGACACTGGGATACAAACTCGGCTATTTCTTTTTTCATATTTGACCACCAGAAGGTTTGCTTCACATCTTGGTACATCTTGGTGCTTCCCGGATGAACGGCAAATTTGGAGCTATGGGCTTCCTGCAAAATCTTCCTTGCCACGCACAATCTCCCTTCAAACTTAAGCACTCGATTTTCAATGGTGTACCCTGGCCTTGGCTTGGTGACGAATTCATCAATTACCTTCTTGAGGAACTTATCCTCCATTTGCCTGGTCTTCACTTCCTCAATTATGGTCGGTTCTACTGAAATCATTGCCAGGCACGCCAAATTTCCAACTAAGTTCCTGCTCAACGCGTCGGCCACGAAGTTTGCCTTACCCGGATGGTACTGAATCTGCATGTCGTAGTCCTTTAACAGTTCGAGCCATCTTCTCTGCCTCATATTCAGTTCCTTTTGAGTGAGCAAGTACTTCAGACTTTTGTGGTCTGTGAAAACTTGGCAAGAAGTTCCATACAAGTAATGACGCCATATCTTTAAAGCAAAGACCACGGCTGCCAGTTCCAAATCATGGGTAGGATAATTCTTTTCATTAGGTTTTAACTGAGGAGATGCGTATGCTATAACCTTACCTCTTTGCATTAACACACAGCCCAATCCCTTATGTGACGCATCACTATAAATTTGAAATTCTTCCTTGTCGGACGGTAAAGCAAGTATCGACGCTGTAACTAGCCTCGTCTTTAACTCTTGGAAAGTGGACTCCCTATCCTCGGTCCATTCACACGCCACTCCTTTCTGAGTTAGTTGTGTCAACGGTACTGCAATCCTTGAAAAATCCTTCACAAATTTCCTGTAATAGCCGGCCAAACCCAGGAAGCTACGAATCTCAGATACATTAGTCGGTGTCGGCCAATTCACAACGGCTTCAATCTTACTTGGATCGACTGAAATACCTTCTTCGTTAATCACATGCCCTAGGAACGAGATACTGGAGAGCCAAAATTCACACTTGCTAAGCTTGGCATATAATTTCTTGTCTCTTAGGACTTGTAAGGCTAGCCCCAAGTGCTTCTCATGCTCAACTTCATTCTTGGAATAGATCAATATGTCGTCGATGAAAACAACCACGAACTCGTCTAGGTACGGCTTGAAGACCCTATTCATTAAATCCATGAATGCTGCAGGAGCATTGGTCACTCCGAAAGGCATTACCAAAAATTCGTAGTGGCCATACCTTGTCCGGAAAGCAGTCTTCTCGACATCCTCGGCCTTAACTGTCAGCGATGGTACCCGACTTGAGGTCAATCTAGAAAAGACTCGTGCCCCTTGTAGTTGGTCAAGCAAATCATCGATCCTCGGTAACGGATCACTTGTTTTTAATGGTTACTTTGTTCAGTTTCGGTAGTCAATTACAAAGACGAAGTGTGCCATCCTTTTCTTAACAAACAAAACGGGTGCTCCCCATGGTGAAGTGCTCGGCCTAATGAATCCCTTATCCAACAATTCTTGTAGTTGCAGTTTTAGTTCCTTAAGTTCAGCTGGGGCCATTCTATAGGGTGTTTTGGAGATAGGTTGCGTTCCCGACATGATGTCCACAGTAAACTCTACTTCTCTATCGATCAAGTGGCCAGGCAACTCATTTGGGAAGACGTCGGGGAATTCCTTAACAACTGGTATGTCGGCTAACTTAACACTTCCATTCGAATCACTTAGTATACTGCACAAATAACCCTGACACCCTTTTTGGATCAACTTATAGGCTTTCATGGATGAGATTAAGTAAGATGGGGGTACTACTCCTTTACCTTGGAAAATAACCTTGGCTTGGTTTGGGGGTTTCAATATGACACTCTTTGAATCACAGTTAATGGATGCATGATTCGCTACTAACCAATCCATTCCCAATATGACATCGAAGTGAGTCATGGTTAACGGCATTAAATTGATCAACAATTCTACACCCTCAATCGCAACAACACACGCCCTAAAAATGGATGCAACAATCATAGTTCTCCCAGATGGAGTAGACACATATAACACATAGTCAAGGGGTTCTTGTTCCCTATTTAACTTCTCGGCAAACTTAGTAGATACAAATGAATGCGTAGATCCCGAATCAATTAATATATATGCATCTTGGGAGCAGATTGGGAGTATACCTGACACTACTGTGTCAGCATTCTGAGTGTCTCCTGGCACCAATGCAAAAACTCTGCCCTGTCTCGTTTGTGCCCTCCCGATGTTATTCCTCTGTGCATAGCCCGAGGTATTCCCATTCTTCTTACCATCATCAGTCTTTGCCTTCGGGCAGTCTTTCACACGATGATCCATTTCACCACATTCAAAACAAGCTCCCGACGCCCAACGGCAAACTCCGGAATGCGGCTTCCCACAACTTGCACACGTCGGCCTAGTGTTACCTTCTTGGTTCGAGTTGCTGAAGCTGCCCACATTCGCTTTCTTCTTGGCGTTAAACGGAGCTCGGCGATTGTCATAGTTCTACCACTTCTTCTGATTTTCTCCCGAGTTCTGATATCGGTTCAAGTTAGCCTCTGCCAGGATGGCCTTGTCCAATACTCCGGCGTAGGTTGGCATATTGAGCATGTTAACTCGATCCTGAATTGGTCCACGCAATCCACTTTCGAACTTTCTAGCTTTTCTGTATTCATCATCGACCATGTGAGGCGCATATCTCGCCAACTCGGTAAAAGCGCGATCGTATTCTGCGACTGTCTTGTTACCTTGTGTCAGAGTCTGAAATTCTGTGGTCTTGCGATCTCGAACACTAAGGGAAAAATGCTTGTTGTAGAACAGCTCTAAAAATCTGGCCCAAGTCAGACCTGGATTGCTTTCTCGGGTCATCATCCACCATCTTCGTGCATCGTCGTCTAAGGTAAACGTTGCTAATGACACCTTCTGGGCGTCGGTGCTGGGAAAAATCTCGAACAGTTTCTCCATTTCCAAGACCCACGCTTCGGCCTTCATCGGTTCAATACCCCCAGAGAACCTCGGCGGCTTTATCTTTTTAAACTCTCTGATCAAGGCTATGGTGCCGTTCCCATATAAAGCTTGTTGTGGTGGCACTTGCGGCAATGGAGGAGGCGGAGGTGGAACTGCATGTCGGCCATTTGTCTGCTCGGCCTGGGTAGAAGTAGTACTAGCGTCCTGTGGCCGAGGTTGCCTTAACTCACGGACCAAACCTTTGACCAGTCTCTCCAATCTATCCAATCTGTCCTCGGGATGATCTCGGCCAACGGGTGGTCTACCTCTTCTCATAATGCTAGGAGTGTGCAAAATGTGACTTTAAAACAAGATGGTCAAACAACATGCATGCAATAGCAAATAGTCACACCGAAATGATGCACACATTGTCAAGTAGCAAGCATAATGATGCAATCCTAACATCAATCCTACGGAAAGTCCTTTGCTCTTTAGGACTCAAAGTGTGTGAATAACGTACTATAAGAAACTTGTGCTCTGATACCAATCTGTCACGACCCCAAACCGCCCCTAGTGGTTTAGTGCCGTGATGGCCAGTAATCCGAGATTACCGAAGGCCAACTTTCAAAATCACACACAATCAGAGTATAAATATATATGGGGCTCACAAGTGCGGAAGTAATAGTTTAAAGATACAAGTGGTCTATAAGAGCAGTGCGTAAGTTACATGGAATGGCATGCAACTTTACATAATATTACAGCTTGGATACAAATACAATAAATTACAAAGTACATTTTTACATCTTGATCAAAAGGCTTCTTCAGTCGACATGAGTAAATTACAAGCATTATAAGCCGAGAAGCATAATTTTCAAGACTGCCGACATGAATACAAGTTAGGCCGACATAACAAAAACCCAAAACAAGCTGGCGAGTCACACCTAGGCATCACCGCCTTCCTGCACATCACCTACATATATATATAGAGAGGGTGAGCTTGGATACTCAGTGAATGGTACAAGTAATAAAGGGTTTGCATGTATGACATCCGAGATCTTTAACCAATAATCATAGCTTATGACAAACGTGGGATAAATCGAGTTCATTTAACAAATCTATCGAGCTCATCAATCCAAGTCTTTCAAGCTTCATAGGTGACATTAACAAAGGTTGTGCTACAAATGCTTATAGTCCTCTAGCACGTACGGACTTTCAAGAATTGTGCTACAAATGCTTATAGTCCCCTAGCACGTACGGACTTTCAAGAATTGTCATCAAAACAAAGCTTACTTGATACAACCATTCCAAAACAGAGTTTATACTTGGTACATAAAATAGGGATATCATTCATGCTTAACAAATACTTTTATCAAACCAGGCAAGCTTTATCAAAACGTTATAACATAACTTTATTAAAAATACCACTCACCTAGTTCTTCAACGTCGGGGTCAAGCGAGAGTCCAAGTCCTACAAACACATGGCAAGGTCTATTGAATGCACTTTCAATCAAGCTCACATGCATACAGATGATCTCGGCATCCTTCAAAACTAATCTAAATCAAAACAAAACACTGTTTCTCATCTCGGAAAAACATGCTGGGCGATTACCAGGTCTAGGCCGAGGTCCCACATCTCCTTGCCGAGGTGTTGCCTCGATGGCCACATTCAAGGAAATGAGGTCGGGAAAAATCTGGGTTTCCCTCTCTTGAAGAACATGACGAACATGAAGAACATGAACATGAGGAAGATGAATGCTAAGATCATAATTTGCTATTACAAAGTCTGAGATTTCATGCTGTGAATTCAAAAATGTGGACCTGGGTACCCATACTCGAAGATCTTATGAGAACAAACACAAAAGCATGAATCCTAATGTAAACTTTCGGATCAAACAAGGCTTTTATTCAAGAACATGTGAACACCACTTTCTCTTTCTAAAACCAAACTTTCGATCAATGCATGGCTTGCAAATCAGGTTCGATCATGCAATGCAGCTAGATTATTAACAAGAACTACAAGAGTAGGTCAAGAATCTAACCTTAATACACGAATCTAACGGTTAGATCTCTAAGAATCAAGCTCAAAGATCTACTCCTTCACTCTAAAACTCCTTCTAGAGCTTCTCTCTCTTAAGGCAAAGATATGATACAAAATGATAGGTTCTACTTACTGCCGGCTGATTTAACACTCAGCTCGAACACGTGGTAACGGCTGGTTGGTTCTCCCCGAAAAGGTGGCTGACAGGCTAGACAGAGTATGGCGTAGGTCAAGAATCTAACCTTAATACACGAATCTAACGGTTAGATCTCTAAGAATCAAGCTCGAAGATCTACTCCTTCACTCTAAAACTCCTTCTAGAGCTTCTCTCTCTCAAGGCAAAGATATGATACAAAATGATAGGTTCTACTTACTGCCGGCTAATTTAACACTCAGCTCGAACACGTGGCAACGGCTGGTTGGTTCTCCCCGAAAAGGTGGTTGACAGGCTAGACAGAGTATGGCGAAAGGGTGTTTAACAAGTAAAGTGGCATGGCATCCTGACAAGGTACTGACATCGGGTGAAAACATCGGCTCTGGTAGGTGAGGTATCAATGATCCCGGCTAGGACGGACGACACTTGGCCTAGCTGTGCCACACCTCGGCCTAGATGTGCCACACCTCGGTCTAGGTCGCACCAATCTGGAACAAGATCACTTGGGTTCAAGGATAACATCTCGACCCAGATGGTACACCTCTCGGCCTTGATGATACACCTCGGCCTAGAAAGATGACATCTCGGCCAATATGCCAGGACGAAGGTAGAGGTCAACCAAAGTGGTTTCAAGGTGGTTCTGGCTTTAAGGTGACCTCGGCTTGACTCACCAGAAAAGAACAAGGCTCAACAAGCAAATTTCACATAAGTACAAACCAAGACAAAATCTCATTCTAGTTAGGACAAGTCAAAAAAATTCACTACTGCAACTTAGCAAAACAAGATTATACAAATGCTCATGCCCGAGGCTAAGGTGAGTAATGAGATCACTACATTAATATAGGCATATTTTTTAGCCCAAATTTGAGTGGGCTCCAAACGTATTTTGGGATGGGTCCGAAGAGGTGACGTATTCCTTGCCGTGTGGCACGTCACACGGTGAAGATGGAACGCCAAAACCATTTATGAGTGAATGGGAAGTTGACGTCGTTTTCGGGTCTAACATTAATTTTTTAGATAAAATTAATTTGAATTTTTTCAATAAAAATTATTGTGGGAATTTAATTTAATTCTAAATTCAAATTTTAGATTCCTAAGTGGTTTCCTAAAGTTTGTAATTGTGGGAATTTAATTTAATTCTAAATTCAAATTTTTAGTACCTTAGTGGTTTCCTAAAAATTGATTAAACTATTTAAATAGTTTAATAAAGTTATTCCATTCAGTGAAAGGTTTTATTGAATAAACTATTCAAATTGTTTAATATTTTATCCCATCAGTTCCTTTGACTTTGGACCAACGGTACTATTTTTTCAAATTGTTTGAAATTTGTTCTTCCAACGGTACTTTCTCAAACTTTTTGAAAAAGAGTTAAAGCAACGGTTATATTTGTTGTGCACCTTTTCACTCTTTTTTGGGACCTGTTCGGGCAGAGATTTTGCCTATATATACTGCCATAAATCCAGCAATCGGTAGCCTGAAAAATTCAGTCTGATTATTGTTTTTTGCTGTCCATTTGCTCTACTGCATTTATTCTTAACTTATTAGTTTTAGAATAATATTAAGAGAGTATAGAACACAAGATTTGGTTCGCCATAAAAATTTGTGTGGAGTGCTACTACAAGTTTTTGAAGATCATTGTATCTTGGGAGATAGACGCCACTCAACCGTAAGCACCGTAGCGGGACGAATCTGTCTTAAGGATAAAGTGTCACACACTCGACTTGGTCTTTAATTATTGTTACGGTTCAACAAAATAAATTCTGTAAGTTTTATTTTATTTTGTTTGGCTTTGTTTTTATTTATTTCATTTACACAAAAGATTGTGTAACAATCTTAAGACAGATTCGAATTATTCTGTTTGTAGAATTTTTCGTTTGTTTCCTTTTCTCATTCTTCTTTTAAGAAAATTATTTTCTGTGGATTTATAAAATAATATTCTGGTTGGAAAAACAAATAGTGATTATATGCTATTTGACAGATAGTAGTAATATACTGTCTCTTTTCTTTGACAACAACTAGTAGTACGATACTGGTGTCATTAACAATTCAGAATATATTTTTGTGAAATTTTTTCAGAAATTAATTTTGGGTTTTGGAAATTATTTTTTGAGTTTTCATTACTTAAAATTCTGTTTTAGTATTTTAATTATTGAAGTGCTTCAGAAATTAATTTCTGTGTTATTTACAAATTAATTGGAAAATAAACGTTACATTCTTGTTTCTTTTATTTTTACATAATTTAATTCTGTGAATTTAGTTTAATTTTCTGTGTAGTGTAAATTCTAATTATAATTTTGTTTTATATATTAGAATTGATGGCTATTGAAACTAATGCCCAAACAAGTACTACTGTGGTGGCTGCGATTGCACCAACCCCCTCTCCTGTAATGACAGTACCAATAAATCATGGAGAGAAACCAGAGAAGTTCTCAGGAACTGACTTTAAAAGATGGCAACAGAAAATATTGTTCTATCTTACAACTCTGAACCTGGCTCGTTTCCTCCGTGAAGATGCTCCTATCCTGAAAGAGGATGAAACCGACCGGCAAGTGCTTGCTGCGGTTGATGCTTGGAAACATGCCGATTTCCTTTGCCGGAACTACATCTTGAAAGGACTTGACAACACATTATATAACGTCTACAGTCCAATCAAGACAGCAAAGGAACTTTGGGAATTGTTGGAGAAAAAGTACAAAACGGAAGATGCCGGCTTAAAGAAATTTGTGGTTTGCAGATTCTTAGATTTTGTAATGGTTGATTCAAAAACTGTGATCAGCCAAGCTCAAGATTTCCAACTCATTCGATATTCACGCAGAAGGCATGTCTCTCAGTGAATCCTTCCAAGTTGCAGCCTTAATTGAAAAATTACCAAAAGGCTGGAAGGAATTCAAGAACTACCTCAAACACAAGCGCAAAGAAATTTCTATGGACGAATTAATTATGCGTTTGAGAATTGAGGAGGACAACCGCAATTCTGAAAAGCGGGCTGGTAAGCATCCTATGGAGTCTAAGGCAAATGTAGTGGAACATACTTCAAAAACCAAGAAATGAAAGTCTTTTGGAGAAAGTTCATCACAAGACGCGAAGAGAACCAAAAACAACATCTCGCTCGAGACAAAACTCCTTCGCTCGAGGAAGAGATCCAAAATTCATGGAAGCAACACTTGGTTCTAACCCAACCAACCTGAAAACAAAACCTGCCCAATGCATCTAATAATCAAATGAGAAAATAAGGGACACAACAACAATTATACACATACAGAATCTACAGAACCTAAGTCCGGATACAATAATCAAATGGGAAAGACCGGGGTCGCTAATACTTTTCTATCGACCTACTTAAATTGGTTCAAATTCATTAAGTGAGAACAGACAATTCTTTCGCTTATCTTCAACTTATAAATTGCTACAAATTTAAACAAGCGAAACTAAACAATTATCTCGGCTTAACTTCAACTTAATTGCTACAAATTTGCACAAGTGAAGATAAACAATTATCTCAGGTAACTCTCAACTTCTAAAATTGGCTACAAATTTAACAAAACACTAAGCATTACTTTGGTTTAACTTCACCACTTGTAAATTGTACAAAATTTTCAACAAGTGGAAGATAAACAATTATTCTCGCTTAACTTCAACTTATTAAATATAGAACAAATTTCAACAACACGTTAAGCACTACTTTGGTTTATCCTCAACTTGTAAATTGTACAAATTCAACAAGTGAAGATAAAACAATTATCTCAGCTTAAACTCAACTTGTAAATTGCGACAAATTTCAACAGTGAAAATAAGCACTTTTATCTCGGTTTATTTTCAACTTTAAATTGCTACAAATTTCAACAAGTAAAGTATAAAACAATTATCTCGGCTTAACTCAACTTGTAAATTGCTACATTTCAACAAGTTGAAGATAAACGACTTATCTCGGCTTATCTTCAACTTAATAAATTGCTTACCAATTTCAACAAGTGAAGATAAACAATTATCTGGGCTTATCTTCAACTTATAAATCCTACAATCTTCAACAAGTGAGATAAACCCAATTATTTCGGCTATCTTCAACTTAGAAATTCTGCTACAAATTTCAACAGTAACTAAACAATTATCGTCGGCTTATATTCACTTATAAATTGCTACAAATTTCAACAAGTGAGATAAACAATCATCTCGGCTTAGCTTACAACTTGAAATTGCTACAAATTTCACAAGTGAAGATAAAACAGTTATCATCGGCTTAACTTCAACTTGTAAATTTTGCTTACAAATTTCAACAAGCGAAGATAAACACTTCTCTCGGCATATCTTCAACTTATAAATTGCCTACAAATTTCAACAACGTTAAGCATTACTTTGGCTTAACTTTAACTGAATTGCTACAATTTCCATAAGTGAAGATTAAACAATTATCTTCAGCTTATCTTCAACTTGATAAATTGCTACACAAATTTCAACAATGAATATAAAACAATTATCTCAGCCTTATCTTCATCTTATTAAATTGCTACAAATTTCAACAGCGAAGATAAATAATTATCTCAGCTTAACTTCAATTTGTAAATTGCTACAAAGTTCAACAAACGTTAAGCTACTACTTTGGTTTTAACCTTAACTTGTAAATTGCTTTACAAATTTTTCAACAAGTGGAAGATAAACAATTATCTCGGCTTATCTTCAACTTATAAATTACTACAAATTCAACAAGTTGAAGACAACAATTATCTCGGCTTAACTTCAACTTGTAAATTGCTAAAAATTTCAAACCAGTGAAGATAAACAATTATCTCGCATATCATTCAACTTATAAACATTCGCTACAAAATTTCAACAAGCGTTAAGCATTACTTTGGTTAACTTTTAACTTGTAAATTGCCTACAAATTTTCAACAAAATGAAGAGAAAAAGTATCCCGGCTTATCTCCAACTATAAATTATTACCAAATTCAACAAGTGAAGATCAAATTAATTATCTCGGCTTACTTCAAACATGTAAATTGGTTACAAATTTTCAACAAGTGAAGATAAGCATTATCTCGGCTTTTCTTCGACTTATCTAAATTTGCTTCAAATTTAAATAAGTGAGATAGAATTATCTCGCCTTATCTTTCAACTTATAAATTGCTACAAATTCAACAAGGAAGATAAATTATTATGCTCGGCTTAACTTCAACTGTAAATTTGCTACAATTTCAAACAGCGTTAAGCATTACTTTGGTTTAACTTTAATTGTAAATTGCTACAAATTCAACAAGGTTGAAGATTAACCATTATCTCGGATTTAACTCAACTGTAAATTGCTAAAATAATTTCAAACCAGTTGAGTAACATTATTCGGCATTATCTTTTCAACTTATTAATTGCTACAAATTTCAACCATGTAAGATAAATATTATCCTCGGCTTAACTTCAATTTGTAACATTGCTTACAAATTTTCAACAAGCGTTAAGCTTACTTCGTTTAACTTTAACTTGTAAATGCTACAAATTTCAACAAATTGAAGAGAAAACAAGCTACTCCGGCTTATCTCCAACTTATAAATTGCTACAAATTTCAACAATATGAAGTAAAAATAATTATTCTCGGCTCTAATTCAACTTGTAATTGTTACAAAGTTTCAACAAGTGAGATAAGAAAATTACTCGGCTTCCTTCGACTTATAAATTGCGTACAAATTTCAATAAGTTTGAAGATTGACAATTATCCTCGGCTATCTTCAACTTATAAATAGTTACAAATTTCAACAAGTGAAGATAAACATTAACTCGGCATAACTTCAACTTGTAAATTGCTACAGAATTTCAACAAGCATTAAGCATTAGTTTGGTTTAACTCAATTTCTAAATTGCTACAAAATTTGAACAAGGAAGATCTACAATATCATTCGGCTTAACTTCAACTTGTAAATTGCAACAAATTTCAACAAACGTTAAGGCACTACTTGGTTTAACATCAACTTGTAAATTGCTACAAATTTCAACAAGTGAAGATAAGCAAATATATCTCGGCTTTCTTCGAACTTTATAAATTGCTACAAATTCATAGTTTGTTTGAGGGATAAGGGAAAAAAAAAAACAATTTATCTGGCCGTTATTTTCAACTTATAAATAGCTACAAATTTCAACAAGTGAAGATAAAACAATTATCTCGGCCTTAACTTCAAACTTGTTAGAATTTGCTTACAAATTCAACAAGCATAAGCATTTAGTTTGGTTTAATCAACTTCTAAATTGCTACAAATTTCAACAAAGTGAAGATATACAATTATTCGGCTAACTTTCAACTTGTAAATTGAAACAAATTTCAACAAACAGTTAGCACTTACTTTTGGTTAACTTCACTTGTAAATTGCTACAAATTTCAACAAGTGAAGATAAACAATTATCTCTGCTTAACATCAACTGTTGTAAATTGCTACAATATTTTAACAAGCGTAAGCATTACTTTGGTTATATTCAACTTGAAATGGGATATAAATTTCAACAGTGAAGATAAAATATATATCTCCGCTTATCTTCAACTCACTAATTTGCTACAAATTTCATAAGTGAAGATAAACATTATCTCGGTTTACTTAACTTGTAAATTGCCTACAAATTTCAGACCAAGTGAAGATTAAGCAAATTATCTCGGCTTGATCTTATGAGCTTATAATTGCTAAAATATTCAACAAGTGAATAGACCAATTTATCTCGGCTTATCTTCAAACTTATAAATTGCTACAATTTCACAAGTGAAGATAAACAATCTATCTTCGCTTAAACTTCAACTGTTAAATTACAACAAATTTTCAACAAGCGTTAAGCATTACTTTTTGGTTTCTTTAACTTATAAATTGCTACAAATGTTTCAACAAGTGAAGATAAACAATTATCTCGGCTTATCTCAACTTATAAATTGGCTACCAATTTCTACAAGTGAAGATAAACAATTATCTCGGATTAACTTCAACTTGTTAAATTTCTACAATTTCAACAAGTGAAAATAAACAATTATCTCAGGCTTATCTTCAACTCAAAATTGCTACAAATTTCAACAAGTGAAGAAAACAATATCTCGGCTTTTACTTCAACTTGTAAATTGCTACAAATTTCAACAAGCTGGTTGCTATTAGTTGTTTAACTAACTTTGCTAAATTGCTAAAATTTCAACAAGTGAAGTAAACAATTATCTCGGCCTAAACTTCAAACTTATAAAGTGCTACAAATTTCAAACAGTGAAGATAAACAATATATCTCGGCTTTTAACTTCAACTAACTGAAATTTGCTAAAAATTTCAACAAAGTGAAGAATAAACAATTATCTCGCATATCTGTCAACTTATAATTGCTACAACTTTCAACAATGAAGATAAAAAATTATCTCCGCCTTACTCTTCAACTTATAAATTGCCACAAACTTCAACAAACTGAAGATAAACATTATGCTCGCTTATCTTCAACTTTAAATTTGATACAATATTTCAAGAGTGAACATAAAAATTATCTCGCTTATCTTCAACTTATAAATTGCTACAAATTTCAACAAGTGAAATAAATAATTATCACAGCTTAACTTCACATTGTAAATTGCTACAAAATTTTCAAACAAGTGAAGATAAAGCAATTATCTCGGCTTATCTTAACTTATTAAATTGCTACAAATTTCAACAAGTAAGATAAACAATTATTCTCAGCTATATTTCAACTTAAAATTGCTACAAATGTCAACAAGTGTTAGGGATTAACTTTGTTTAACTTCAACTTAAAAATTGTTACAAATTTTCAAAAGTGAAATAAAACAATTATTCCGGCTATCTTCAACTTATAATTGTACGAATCTTTCAACAAATGAGATAAACAATTATCTCAGCTTAACTTTGCAACTTTGTTAAATTGCTAACAATTTCAACAAGTTGAAGATAAAACAATTTATCTCGAGCTTATTTTCAACTTATAAATTGCTACAAATTTCAACAAGTGAAGATTAAAACAATTTATTTCGGCTTAACTTCAACTTTGTAAATTACAACAAATTTTCAAACAAAGCGTTAAGATTTACTTTGGTTTACTTTTAAACTTATATAAATTGCTAAATTTAAAACAAGTGAAGATACACAATTTTTCTCGGCTATATCTTCAACTATAATGCTACCAATTCTTACAAAAGTGAAGATGAAAGTTATCTCGGATAACTTCAACTTGTAAATTCTACAAATTTCAACAGTGAAAATAAACAATTTATCCTCAGCTTTATCTTCAACTCATAAATTGCTTACAAATTTTTCAACAAGGTGAAGAAAAACATTATCTCGGCTTATACTTCAACTTGTAATTGCTACAAATTTCAACAGCGTTAAGGCCGTACTTTGGTTTATTATCTTTTAACTTGTAA
>NW_021025824.1:3503331-3528690 GCF_004153795.1 Camellia sinensis | reverse complement strand
CTCTAAAGGGTGGGATAATAAAAAGTACAAGTTTGATGGAAAATATTACATCTGTGACAAAGAAGAACATCGGGCCAAAGATTCCGTAGCAAAGGCAAAGCAAAAGAAGAACAAGCAAGAAGCTGCTCAAGCCCATATGACCGAAGTGGAAATATTTTCCAATGGTATCGAAGACATCAATCTTTCTGCAGTTGTTTCCGAGGCAAATCTTGTCGAAATCCTAAAGAATGGTGGGTGGACACTGGTGCTACTTGCTAATTTGTGCCGACAAAAGATGTTCACATCTTATTCTACAGTGGACAATGGTGAACAACTTTTTATGGGCAACTCCTCAACTTCCAAAGTTGAAGGACAAGGAAAGATTGTACTCAAGATGACATCTGGAAAGGAACTCACTCTCAACAATGTGCTGCATGTACCGGATATTCGCAAGAATCTTGTTTCCGGATCTTTGTTGAGTAAAGAATGGGTTTAGGCTAGTATTTGAGAGTGATAAATTTGTACTTACTAAGAATGGGATGTATGTAGGAAAAGGTTACATGTCTGATGGCCTTTTCAAATTAAATGTAATGACCGTTGTACCTTCAGTTATTAATAATACTACATCTTCTTCTTACTTGCTTGATCTTCAAATTTATGGCATGGTAGACTAGGACATGTTAATTAATGGATCTTTCGTAGATTAATTAATATGTGAATGCTTACCTAAATTTGAAATTGATTCAAATCATAAATGTGAAATTTGTGTTGAGGCAAAATTATCTAAAACTCCTTTTCATTCAATTGAAAGAAGTATGGAACCACTTGAATTAATTCATAGTGACATTTGTGATTTTAAATCAATTCAAACCAGAGGTGGGGAAAAGTACGTAATCCTTTTATAGATGGCTATACTAGATATAGTTATGTTTATTTAATTCGAACCAAGGATGAAGCTTTGGAAACTTTCATTCAATATAAGAATGAAGTTGAAAATCAACTTGGTAAGAAAATCAAGAAAATAAGAAGTGATAGATGTGGTGAATATGAATCACCTTTTGGTGAGTTTTTGTAAAGAACATGGAATAATTCATCAAACCACCGCTCCTTACTCACCTTAGCAAAATGGAATTGCTGAAAGGAAAAATAGGATTTTAAAAGAAATGATGAATGCCATGTTAATAAGTTCTAGATTACCTCAGAAGTTGTGGGGGAAGCAATACTTTCTGCTAATTATATACTTAATAAAGTTTCCCGAAAGAAAGTGAATCAAACACCATCTCTCTCCTTGTAAATTTCTACAAATTTCAACAAGTGAAGATAAACAATTATCTCGGCATATCTTCAACTTATAAATTGCTTCAAATTTCATCAAGTGAAGATAAACAATTATCTCGGCTTAACTTCAACTTGTAAATTGCTAAAAATTTCAACAAGTGAAGATAAACAATTATCTCGGCATATCTTCAACTTATAAATTGCTACATATTTCAACAAATGAATATAAAAAATTATCTCGCCTTATCTTCAACTTATAAATTGCCACAAACTTCAACAAATGAAGATAAACAATTATCTCGGCTTATCTTCAACTTATAAATTGATACAAATTTCAGGAAGTGAACATAAAAAATTATCTCGGCTTATCTTCAACTTATAAATTGCAACAAATTTCAACAAGTGAAAATAAACAATTATCTCAGCTTAACTTCAGCTTGTAAATTGCTACAAATTTCAACAAGTGAAGATAAGCAATTATCTCGGCTTATCTTCAACTTATAAATTGCTACAAATTTCAACAAGTGAAGATAAACAATTATCTCAGCTTATCTTCAACTTATAAATTGCTACAAATGTCAACAAGTGTTAGGCATTACTTTGGTTTAACTTCAACTTAAAAATTGTTACAAATTTCAAAAAGTGAATATAAACAATTATTCCGACTTATCTTCAACTTATAAATTGCTACGAATTTCAACAAATGAAGATAAACAATTATCTCAGCTTAACTTCAACTTGTAAATTGCTACATATTTCAACAAATGAAGATAAATAATTATCTCGATTTATCTTCAACTTATAAATTGCTACAAACTTCAACAAGTAAATATAAACAATTATCTCGGCTTATCTTCAACTTATAAATTGCTACAACTTTCAACAAGTAAACATATACAATTATCTCGGCTTATCTTTAACTTATAAATTGCTACAAATTTTAACAAGCGAAGATAAACAATTATCTCAGCTTAACTTCAACTTGTAAATTGCTACAAATTTCAACAAGTGAAAATAAGTAATTATTTCGGCTTATCTTCAACTTATAAATTGCTACAAATTTCAACAAGTGAAGGTAAACAATTATCTCGGCTTATCTTCAACTTATAAATTGCTACAAACTTCAACAAGTGAAGATAAACAATTATCTCGGCCTATCTTCAACTTATAAATTGCTACAAATTTCAACAAGTGAACATAAACAATTATCTCAGCTTATCTTTAACTTATAAATTGTTACAAATTTGAACAAGTAAAGATAAACAATTATCTCGGCTTAACTTCAACTTGTAAATTGCTACAAATTTAAATAAGCATTATGCATTACTTTGGTTTAACTTTAACTTGTAAATTGCTACAAATTTCAACAAGTGAAGAGAAACAATTATCTCGGCTTAACTTCAACTTGTAAATTGCAACAAATTTCGACAAGCACTAAGCGTTACTTTGGTTTAACTTCAACTTGTAAATTGCTATAAATTTCAACAAGTGAAGATAAACAATTATCTCAGCTTAACTTCAACTTGTAAATTAGAACAAATTTCAACAAACGTTAAGCACTACTTTGGTTTAACCTCAACTTGTAAATTGCTACAAATTTCAACAAGTGAAGATAAACAATTATCTCGGCTTAACTTCAACTTGTAAATTGCTACAAATTTCAAGAAGTGAAGATAAACGATTATCTCGGCTTATCTTCAACTTATAAATTGCTAACAATTTCAACAAGTGAAGATAAACAATTATCTGGGCTTATCTTCAACTTATAAATTGCTACAAATTTGAACAAGTGAAGATAAACAATTATCTCGGCTTATCTTCAACTAATAAATTGCTACAAATTTCTACAAGTGAAGATAAACAATTATCTCGGCTTAGCTTCAACTTGTAAATTGCTACAAATTTCAACAAGTGAAGATGAACAGTTATCTCGGCTTAACTTCAACTTATAAATTGTTACAAATTTCAACAAGTGAAGATAAACAATTATCTCGGCATATCTTCAACTTATAAATTGCTACAAATTTCAGCAAATGAAGATAAACAATTATCTCAGCTTAACTTCAACTTGTAAATTGCTACAAATTTCAACAAGTGAAGATAAACAATTATCCCGGCTTATATTCAACTAATAAATTGCTACAAATTTCAACAAGTGAAGAAAAATAATTATCTCGGCTCAACTTCAACTAGTAAATTGCTACAAATTTCAACAAGCGTTAAGCATTACTTTGGTTTAACTTCAACTTATAAATTGCTACAAATTTGAACAAGTGAAGATAAACAATTATCTCGACTTATCTTCAACTTATAAATTGCTACAAATTTCAACAAGTGAAGAAAAACAATTATCTCGGCTTAACTTCAACTTTTAAATTGCTACAAATTTCAACAAACGTTAAGCATTACTTTCGTTTAACATTAACTTGAAAATTGCTACAAATTTCCACAAGTTAAGATAAACAATTATCTCGACTTATCTTCAACTTATAAATTGCTACAAATTTCAACAAGTGAAGATAAACAATTATCTCGGCTTATCTTCAATTTATAAATTGCTACAAATTTCAAAAAGTTAAGATAAATAATTATCTCGGCTTAACTTCAATTTGTAAATTGCTACAAATTTCAACAAGCGTTAAGCATTACTTTGGTTTAACTTTCACTTGTAAATTTCTACAAATTTCAACAAGTGAAGATAAACAATTATCTCAGCTTATCTTTAACTTATAAATTGCTTCAAATTTCAACAACTGAAGATAAACAACTATCTCTGCTTAACTTCAACTTGTAAATTGCTACACAGAGGATTCGGATCATGAAAGCCATACATTCAGGATCATGAAAGCATTATTAATTATAACCCTATTGTCCATGTCTGGCTCGTTCAACTGTCTCATCAGTGAGCAGTCTCTTTTTCTCATCCATCATATATGGTTTAAAACAAGCGCCAAAGCAATGGCATGAGAAATTTGACAAGGCAATGATGTAAAATGGATTTAAAATTAATGAGTGTGATAAATGTGTTTATATTAAAAACACAGATAAAGGTTATGTCATTGTATGTTTTTATGTAGATGATATGCTCATCATAGGTAGTAATAATGATATGATTAAAACTACCAAGAAAATGTTGAATAAACATTTTGACATGAAGGACATGGGCATTGCTGATGTAATTCTTGGTATGAAAATTACCAAAACATCAGAAGGATATGTTTTGTCACAATCTCATTACATTGAGAAAATACTTGACAAATTCAGCAAAGATGATGATCATCTAGCTAGAACACCTGTAGATGTTAATTTGTATCTTTCTAAGAATGTACAGGAAAGTATTTCTCAATTAGAGTATGCCCAAATTATTGGAAGCTTAATGTACTTGATGAACTGCACTCGCCCGGATATAGCTTATGTAGTAAGTAAATTAAGTAGATATACGAGTAATCCGGGAGTAGAATACTGGAAAGCAATTATAAGAGTTCTAAGATATCTCTGATTCACTCGTAATATTGGGCTGAATTATACAAGATATCCAGCAGTACTTGAAGGATACTGTGATGCAAATTGGATATCGGATACTAGAGACTCAAAGTCCACCAGTGGGTATGTCTTTATTCTTGGTAGGGCAGTTGTATCTTGAAAATCTTCCAAACAGACTTGTATTGCTAGGTCTAATATGGAATCAGAATTCATAGCTTTAGACAAAGCAGAGAAAGAGGCAGAATGGCTTCGCCACTTCCTTGAAGATATTCCAATATGGCCAAAGCCGGTGGCTGCTATATGCATACATTGTGCTAGTCAATCAGATATAGGTAGAGCACAGAGTCATATGTATAACGGTAAGTCACGACACATTCGTCGTCGACATAACACCGTGAGACAACTACTCTCTAATGGAATTATTTCCATAGATATGTTAAGTTTAAAGACAACATAGCGGATCCACTAACCAAAGGGTTAGCAAGAGAGTTAGTTGAGAATTCATAGAGGGGAATGGGACTTAAGCCTATTAAATAAGAGTTACCACAACGGCAACCCAACCTAGTTGACTGGAGATCCTAAGATCTAGGTTCAAAGGGACAACTGAGTTGTGAATGACTCAGAAAGATCACTGGGGAGTCTAACTCCTACCCATTTCTTTGATGAAATAGTGATGTCCACAGCGCTTAAGGTTAAGTAAAATTTTAATGATTCTTACATCTAGGTAAACCTAGTGGAGTATGGTAGGATACTCTTCATAAGAATCACCTATGTGAGTATGAACTGGGCCGGTTCTATAAGATTTGCGAAGGGCTACAAGTCTTTAGAGCACTCATGAAAGACCAGGTTGTTCAGGGCCAAAATGAACACAATAGTGAGAACTAAACTGTGTCTGGAGATATACTGTGTGAGTTCTATTGTCTTGGTTTACACAAACGGCTGAACAGTTCAAGACATCATATTCACTGGTTAGCTAGTAAATCCGAAAGTGTCTCACAAGAGAAGGTTCAAAGCCAAAAGCTACCTGTCCTTTGCAGAATATTACCAATTTTTGTACTCTCTGTATTTACATCATGTCGTTGCATTTTCTCTCTATCAATTTCATTCATGTGGGGGATTGTTGGAAAATTTATAAAGAAGTAGTTGTGAATTGAAATAGACTCCATTTTGAATGAAAGGGTGTAAAATTTCATGGTGTCTTTTTGTTTTATAGAAAGGGTCAAACCTCTGAGTGGGCCCCAAACGTCTTTTGGGGTGGGTCCGAAGAGGTGACGTGTTCCTTGCCGTGTGGCAAGTCACATGGTGAAGACGGAACGTCAAAACCATTTATGAGTGAATGGGAAGTTGATGTCGTTTTTGGGTCTAACATTAATTTTTTAGATAAAATTCACTTGAATTTTTTCAATAAAAATTATTGTGGGAATTTAATTTAATTCTAAATTCAAATTTTAGATTCCTAAGTGGTTTCCTAAAGTTTGTAATTGTGGGAATTTAATTTAATTCTAAATTCAAATTTTTAGTACCTTAGTGGTTTCCTAAAAATTGATTAAACTATTTAAATAGTTTAATAAAGTTATTCCATTCAGTGAAAGGTTTTATTGAATAAACTATTCAAATTGTTTAATATTTTATCCCATCAGTTCCTTTGACTTTGGACCAACGGTACTATTTTTTCAAATTGTTTGAAATTTGTTCTTCCAACGGTACTTTCTTAAACTTTTTGAAAAAGAGTTAAAGCAATGGTTATATCTATTGTGCACCTTTTCACTTTTTTTTGGGACCTGTTCGGGCAGAGATTTTGCCTATATATACCGCCATAAATCCAGCAATCGGTAGCCCGAAAAATTCAGTCTGATTATTGTTTTTTGCTGTCCATTTGCTCTATTGCATTTATTCTTCATTTATTAATTTTAGAATAATATTAAGAGAGTATAGAACACAAGATTTGGTTCGCCGTAAAAATTTGTGTGGAATGCCACTACAAGTTTTTGAAGATCATTGTATTTTGGAAGATAGACGCCATTCAACCGTAAGCACCATAGCGGGGCGAATCTGTCTTAAAGACAGAGTGTCACACACTCGACTTGGTCTTTAATTATTGTTACGGTTCAACAAAATAAATTTTGTAAGTTTATTTTATTTTGTTTGGCTTTGTTTTTATTTATTTCATTTACACAGAAGATTGTCCAACACATCTACCATGCTGATCTCATGCCTTGCTTGCAAAAATGGCCAACATTCAAAAGCTTCACACTTTAATTTCCACTTCCATCTACCATGATGTCCGATGCCTTGCTTACAACAATGATAATGGATTTGTTTGGTATATTTTATTTGAGTTGCTTATAATTTTTATTTTATTTTTTTTTGTAATTTGTGCTAAATTATTTGGTGCAATTTCCATTTATAACTTATTAGATAAATTTAGCTGAAAAATATAATTATCTTGAAACTGACAAATGGATGCTTTTGGCTTCTGATTTTGTATTATCAACTTTTAATTTACAAAAACTTACACTAAACAGGTCTAATATTTAGTTGTGCTCTCAGAGATAGATAAGAATATTAGTTCTATTTCTTAAATACAATAATGTTGAAAGCTCTAATGCAATTCTAATGATGTGGAGAATATCCATATGGAAGTGGGACCGACACTGCTCTCTCTATCTCTCTCTTTCACCTCACTAAAACTCCGTTTAGAACTATCAAATTAGAGTTATGTATCATCACTCTTTTAAATATTTGGCAACGGAATACACTGAATATTTGCAGATTATGCAAAACTGTTCATTTGCTATAATACGGCACAAAATGTTGGTATATTATAAGCAAATGGATGCATGGAATTTGTTAAATATATGAGACTGACAAGTAGGCAATCTAATGGGGTAGTACCCTTCAAAAATTAAAAACATACAAACAAATAACAATAAAAAATTATTCAAAAACAAGTGACAAATTATCTAAATTTTTTAAATGTGACTGTGATTGAATTAGTGCATTGTGAAACTATGTATAAAATGAATATAAATCACATGTCGATATTTATAAATAAAATTAGATATGTAGTATTAGTGAACAAATAGATTAGGGGTAGTTAAGTTGGTTAGAATCTTTACATTTCATTAAAAGGGTCAAGGGTAAATCTTCCAAACGCATAAGCATGCAAGACTCCCGACCAGTTCTCTCAAGTCAAGCTCTTCAACGTACTAAAAAGTAGAATTTTAAAAAATACTATAATTCAGAAAGGATGAAAAAACTAAGAAAATTGTTGAGAATTTGAATATTTGTGTGACTCACAACACACTAAATTTAAAACTATATCATATTTTTAATTTGGAACCACTTTCTTATTTATTTATTTATTTTTGTAAGTACATTATCATGACCCAAACCCGGTACCCATAGGCTAGGCATCGCGACAGGACAAAAACATATGTCAATACCAAAATGTATCAGATGAAAAACACAGCGGAATAAATAGAAGGGTACCCAAATATTTATTTTATTAAAACATTTGATCTATTTCTGTTATCAAACTAATCTCTTTTTGGTCCAAATAATTATCCATGGTGACTTTTATACCCTTATGCTTTCAATATAATATTTCTCACTCTGTCATGTGCTTAACCACTTTTAGGTGATGAAGCTTAGAGGGATCCTAATCCCCCTTGTTTATAAGTTGGTTGTAGCAAGACTGGGACTTAGAGTAAACACAGGGCAAATTGCAACATAGTCTAGCTCTGATATTATAAATAAATAAAAGCTCCATTTAAATAACAGAAGTATAATGCAGAAATCATATAAACAAATATCATAACCCTGGTACAGAACAGAACAGGTGTATAGACTTAAGAGATGGCTCACACGAATTCTAGGGGTGCTCCCACAATAGTGTAACACTTAGCTCCACACAGCATTTTGCTCCACACTAGAAATCAAAGGGTCAATAGATCTATGACAACAGAGGGTCACTTAAAGTGACAGCAGAACAGAGCAAAGGGTCACATAAAGTAACAATTTAGAGGGCCAATGGTTATTTTAGTCTTCTAAGGCATGGGACCTCCATGGTGGTACTTACAAAATATTTATGCAAAACACATTTAATAAATAGTTATATCCATGTGTTTCCCCTTTTAAGCAAATATGGTTCAGTTAACAAATAATATACTTTAAAACTAATATAAGTTGCAAAACATAATTTACATAAAACAGTTTATGGTAGCTTAAAATATAATAAAACTCACATCAAAATTGATCATTTACTCTCACTTTTGATTTTGGCTCACTCCCTCATATACCCCTCGTTTGTTATTCTTGTGATTTCATTACCATGCAACTCATCTATTTATAAGTGAGAAGACCCTTACTATGTAGCACTATGCAATACACCACGTACCACATGGCACCACGCTTCCCATGAGGTTTCTTGAAAAATATTTGCACAAGTTTCCTAAATTCCCACTATGACCCAAAAAAATGTTATAATTCTATTTTTCTTTTCAAAGATTAAGTAAATATATTTTGGGGTGTCATATTCTTCCTCCATAAATAGAAGTTTGTCCCCAAATTTAACGTACCTTTATTCTCAAAAAGATATGGATATCGGGCTTGCATTTGAATCTCAGTTTTCCACATACCTTCTTCAACATGATGATTTTGCCATAGGACTTTTACAAGAGGTATAGTCTTGTTCTGGAGAATCTAATCACAACGGTCATGGATTTGCACCGGTTGCTCTTCATAAGAGAGATCTAGTTGAACTTTTAGGTCCTCATGATCAATGACATGCTCTGAATCTCGCAAATATCGCTGGTGCATTGAAACATAGAACACATTGTAGATGTTGGACAACTTTGGTGGAAATGCAAGACAATATGCTACAGGACCACTCCTTTCTAGTATCTCATATATCTGATGTAATGTGGATTCAATTTTCCTCGTTTTCCAAACTGAAAGATTTCTCTTGTTGGTGAGACTTTCAAGAAAACATGATCTCCTATTTGAAATTCCAAATCCCGTCTCCGAGTATCTGTATAGCTTTTCTGATGGCTTTGAGCAGTGCGTATTCGTTGTTGAATAAGTTGGATTTTGTCCCTTGTCATTTACACAATTTCAAGACCCAATAATTTTCTGTCTCCAACCTTCGTTTAACATATAGGCGATCGACAGTTCCTCCCATATAGTGCTTCATATGGTGCCATCCCGATGCTCGTTTGGTAACTATTATTATAGGAGAATTCCATTAATAGTAGATGCTCGTCCCAATTACCTTTAAGGTCTAACATGCATACTTGCAACATGTCTTCTAACGTCTGAATCATTCTTTCAGATAGACTATCAGTTGCGGATAATAAGCGGTGCTAAACTTTAGTGTTGTTCCCAATGCTGCTTGTAACCTCTAACAAAATTGAGATACGAAACGAGAGTCTCGATCTGACGCAATTGACACCAAGGTGCCATGCAATCAAATTATCTCCTTGATATACAAAGTGGCAAATTTATTAAGCGAATACGAGACTCTGACAAGCAAAAAATGTGTTGACTTCGTTAATAGATCTACTATGACCCATACTGCATCGTTCTTTAAGAATGATTGTGGTGATCCAATAATGAAATCCATAGTAATGTGTTCCCATTTCCATTCAGAAATATGGAGTGGTTGTAGCAACTCTGCGGGTCTCTGATGCTCTACCTTAACTAGTTAACATTGTAAATATTTGGACACATGGCTTGCTATGTCCCTTTTCATTCCTGACCACCAACAATGCTCTTTCAGATCATGGTACCTTTTGGTATTCCTAGGGTGAGCGACGAATCTCGAGCTATGGACTTCTACCAATATCTTCTTTTTGATCTCTGGAATGTCGGGTATGCAAATTCAATTTTGAAACTTCAGTGTCCCATTGCATATGGTGAAATTAGAATTTGGCGCATTTCCTTGCTCATTGTATCTTTTCTTCAACAGTTTTTCCTCGCATTGACGTGTCTTAATCTCATCAATTATCATAGGTTTCACAACTATATTAGCGAGCAATCCATTAGTCTTGTGTGGAACCAACTCCAAGTCCAATTTTTCCAGTTCCCGCGTAAGTGGCTGCTTGTTAGTAAGTATATGTAGACTGCCTGAAAACTCCCTCCATGCATGAGGGCGAGAATTAGGTTCTAGCTACTACAGTTTGGACTCCTATCACGGTTCTGAATTTAATCTCACAAAGTGCAATGTAAGACAGATAAATCACTAAAGAGTCCAAATCTGGCAAATCATTTTGAAAAATCGATTTTAATCAAAAAGAGCCAAACATGGACTGCTTTACAAGATTTCAGAGTCGCCACATAAATATTTTATTTAGGAAAATTTAGGAAACCCTGACTCGTGCCTAAGGCCACATGTCTGTCATCACCAAAGTTGTCTTGGCTCGGGAACTTGGGAACGAGAGGGGAAGATCCTGAAATGAGTACTCTCACTCGCCCGATCAAAGATCGGCCTCTACTAACATGATATGTTGTTTTTGAAAACACATGTTTTCTTATTCTGGTTTATTAGCTAACTTTACCATGTGATGCGCACAACACACAAGTATAGACTAAATCACTCAATTTGGAACAAAACATCTCATGCTTGTTTTTCGAAAATGGTTTGGAATTGCTACTCGCAAGTAAGCTAAAGCGCAGATTTGCCACCAAACAAGGTGGGCGTAAAACATGATGATTCGCCACTTCAAGTGGGCTTAAAACTCATATTTCGATGAATTGTTCTAACTCAAGCAATGAAGCCTTCATCTACAGGCATTCATGCAGTTATAGCAATTAAGTAAATAGCCTCATGGAAAGCATGCTATCATGGCAGACACTTACACACATGCAAGTATGCTAAAGCATAAACACTTACAGTGTACTCCGAGCCAAAATAGGAAACTAGTTAGAAATCATGCATGATCCTAACTATACAAGATGCCTAATGCAACAAATGCAAAATGCAACTAAATAGGCTCGACTATCTAAGATGGCATATGAAATGTAACACTTGATGACATGCTTTTACACGTATTCAAGAAAGTGTATTGAAATACAATGCAATTTGTATGATGCGCCGTGCCCGGTGCATGCAATACGAATGAATGATGCATGCATGCAAAGCATAAGTATGCTAATTAAAACATGTGCCCTAAAACTAACCATTGAAAGCTGGTAAATAAAAGAGAGAAAGGCGCGGGGTTGGAAGACATTCACACACACACGCACACTTATTACAACATTGGCCCTCTCAACGGAGGGTCCGAATAAATCAACTAACTAGCTATGCTAAGCTAATTAATTACAAACCGAATTGAAACTAGCTATGCTAAGCTAATTAGAATATTACAAAGATGAAATAAATTAGCTAAATACAATAACTAATTAATTACAAAATCAGCAAATTAACTAGCTAAGTAAAGCAGTTAAAATGGCCTCGAGGGGAGGGAGACATGCATGCTCAATTTGCTTCGCTCGAAAAATGCATTGCCTTGCCATAAGTTGTCTCTGTTTGCACTCACGGTGACCTCAGAACATCGAACGCTCTTTCAGGTTGCATCTGCCTCAAAACAGGAGCATTTTGGACAAATTTGCTGCAAGTGGCTAGTAGGCCATTTTAACTGGTCGGCAGGCTACTTTAACTGGCCGGCCAGTCACTTTAAGTGGTCGGCAGGCTAGTGTAAGTGGCTGGCCAGCCACTTCCCTTTCCTTTCCAGAACCTCAACTTTGCTGCAACAGAGATCAACAAAGGCACAACAATGCATTTACAAGGAAATGTGTGTGCAACTACTCTCCTTATCATTTCTCAAGCTCAAAGAAGCGTAGTACTTGGCTCTCATGCCACCAATCACGCATCTCAATGCATGATGGCCAAAGAGCCAACCTTGCACAAGTCAATGAATGCACAAACAACACATCAGAGCCTCCGCCTTTATCACGCATGATCAAGAGGGTTGGCGACCAAGAAACGCAACACGTTTCATCACTTTGAGTATAAAGCGTACCACATTCCTCGTGTTTGGATTAACATCCGATCCAAACACAACGCAATGCAAATAACATGCTCATCTGTTCAATGCTAAAGTGGCATGCACAGGACTTTAAGACCACGGCCTTATCATGAGTGATCAAAGGCAATCATCACTTTGAGTACGAAGTGGACCAATCCACTATGTGTTCAACATAACGTCCGGTTGAACACGATGCAAAGCAAACAACATATGTAATGCATGCTCAAATGCCAAATACGTTAAGCTAGTAAAGAGCATCACTCAAGAGGCATGCATTATCAATCTCAAATGACTAAACCAGCCATGGATAGGGCTAAACCATGCCAAAATAATAGTCCAAACATGCTGAGGTAGAAGCTCAAAAGGCCAAGAGAACATACACACATGCTAGCCCCTAAGCAAAGCATAATATACAACTCTCAAAAGCAATGAAGAAGTGAAGTATATGAGAGTGTGACCACACTATATGCGCTGAAATTACAGGGTAAATGGTGCCATACCATGCAAACATCACATGCATATCATGTTGAAGGCTTCAAAACCCAAAGCTAGGCAAGGCCCTTTACACTACAACCATACTAAGCAATGCTCAAATGACCTTAATCATTCAAAACAGACCTAAGGCATGTCAAAATCGTAGCAAAAACATGCTAGACTTGTAGCATAGATAGCAAGAAAAATATGCTCAAGTATTGACTCATAAACAAGGCATGATGCTCAACTTCTCAAAGGCATTGAAAAAGCGAAGCATATGAGTGTATGACAGTGAAATATGCTCTGAAATCATATATCAAATGATGCCATATCATGAAAACAACATAAGTATAGCATGTTAGGGTACTTAAGCATTGAAACTAGTGAAGGACACAACACAAGGACCATGCAATACAATGCTCAATGGATCAAACCAACCCTAAACAGACCTCATGCATGCCAAAATAGTGGCCGAAATGCTCTGAAATGATAGCACGAAAGGCAAGGAAAAGATGTTCATGCATTGGCTCATCAACAAAGGCATGAGGCACAGCTCTTAAACACAATCAAATGGTGATATTCATGAGAGTATGGCAAGGCTATATGCTTTGAAATTACATGTTAGATGATGCCATATCATACAAATATCACAAATAAGGCATGCTAGAAGGCCTAAAGCACAAGGCTAGTAAAGGGCACTACATAAGAAGCATGTAATACATGGCCTAAACAACCAAACTAGCTTTGGATAGAGCTCAAGCATGCCAAAACAAAGGGTAAAACATGCTGAAATGGTGGCCCAAAAGCTTAGACAAGCATGCATACGGATTGGCTCATAAGCGAGACATAAGGCACGACTCACAAAAGCTATGAAGGAGTGAAATATGTGAGGGTATGACTACACCATATACACTGAAATCATGTAAGAAATGAGACCAAGGCATGCAATCATCACATACACAACATGTTAGAGACTTTGAAACTCAAAACTAGTCAAAGCCACTTACACTACAACCCTCCAAGGCAAGCCTCACACGGCCAAGACCATTAAAAACAGAGCTAAGGTATGCTAAAATAATGGCAAAAACATGCTGAAATGGAGCCAACACAAGCTAGGATGAGAGGCATAAGGCATGAAGCATGTTAGGCCAACAAGTAGGATTACACTACAAGTATAAGATGCAAGCAACCAATAACCAAACCAACCAAAAACAGAGTTAAGTCAGGTCCAAAAAGTCACAAAATCATGCTTGAACTCAGCTCAAGAGAAGGAGAAATGTATGCTCATTTGGTAGGCCAACAAGACATGCAAGCAAGACAAGTGGAGGGGGGACCACCCCCTCCTATTTTAGACCTCAAAACAAGTTTTCCACCACTGAAATTCCTTTGGAATTTAGTGGTTAAAAGGCCAAACAAAGGTGATCTCAAAGGCTTTAAAACATAGCTTAAAACAAAGCAAAATAAGCCACAACAGGGGGTAGACCACCCTTAACTCAAACAAGGCCTCAAACAATCATTTTTAACACTTAAAAATAAAGGTTTTTGTAGTTGAAAGCTAGGCCTAAAACAACATGAAAAGGTGGCCAAACACTTGATCAAAATAAAGCTTAAAAGGGGTTAGTCTCTTACCCGTCAAGAACAATGGCAAGACAGCAACTTCAGTAACAAATTTGGACCAAAAGCAATCCAAAGACCTCAAAACAAGATCCAAGGGACCTTAGCTCCAAAATGAAGGTGTTTAACTAGGTGTCTTAGTGCAAAAGTGTGAAGAAAACTCACTTTTAGACTCAATATAGCGCAATATAGAGAGAGAGTGGGAATTCTAGAGAGAGAGAGGGAGACTTTTGCTCTGGAAAAATCTGAACCCCTCTCAAGGGGAAAGAAACTTCCCTTATATGGAGCAATGCAAGCAAAAAGCTTGCTCAATGTGTTCAGTGAGCCACAGTTGGCTCAAAAGATTTGAAAATATCTAAAAAGGAGCAAAAGTGGCTGCCGGCCAGTTAATTGGCTGGTCGACCACTTAAAGTGGCCTACAAGGAAGAAAAGTGGCTGGCAAGTGCCACAAGTGGCCGGCAAGGCCCTCTCCTCCCCCTAGGCAAGAGGCAACTAGGTTTGGCCCAAAAACCAAGGCCAAAACACAAAGGGTCAAGAGGCTTTAAGACAAAGCACCCAGTTGAGGCCTTCGGGCGCTCAAAACAAGCACAAACATGCGCAATCATCGCGTGCACAAATGATAATGTCTGAGTCTTAAGGTCGGTCAAAAATGGGGTGTCTACAGTATGCACACCAAACTTTTGGTAGTCTTCTGATTCAACGCATCTGCTATCACGTTAGCCTTGCCTGGTAGTGTTGAATCTTCATATCATAATCTTTCATAAATTCTAACTATTGTCATTGCCTCATGTTTAGTTCCTTCTGTGTAAACAGATATTTAAGACTCTTATGGTCTGTGTAAATTTCACACATTACTCCATAGAGGTAATGGCACCAAATTTTGAGAGCGAATATTACCGTAACCAATTCCAGATCATGAGTTGGGTAGCTCCACTCGTGAGTCTTTAGTTGACGTGAGGCGTATGTGCAATAACCTTTCCATTTTGCATAAGAACGCATCCCAGTCCATTATGTGAGGCGTCATTACAAATTACAAACTCATTCGTTCCAGTAAGGAGTACTAGTATAGGAGCTCAAACTAGTCTACTTTGTAACTCCTGGAAGCAACGTTCTCGTTTGTCGGTCCACTCAAACGGAATTTTTTTTGGGTCAATTGAGTCAATGGTGACGCAATCTTCGAGAAATCCTAAATGAAAAGTCGATAATATCCTGCAAATCCTAGGAAACTCTAAATCTCTAATACAATAGCAGGTTGCAACCAATCCACGATTGATGTAATCTTTTATGGATCAATAGAGATGTCGTCCTTGTCAATGATGTGGCTAAGAAAGTGTACACTAGTGAGCCAGAATTCGCATTTTTTCAACTTGGCATAGAGTTTGTGATCACATAGTGTCTGCAAAGCTGATCGTAAGTTTTACTCATGGTCTTCTAGTGCTGTAGGGTATATAAGGATGCCGTCAATGAAAAAAATGACGAATTCATCGAGATAGAGTCCAAACACTCGATTCATGAGGTCCATAAAAGTTGCTGGAGCGTTCGTGACGCCAAATGGCATGACAAGAAATTTGTAGTGTCCGTAACGTGTTCTAAGGTGTCATGCCCTAAAATTTGGACAATTTAAATTAGGACTAAACCCTAATCAATATTCCATTATCCAAATCCTAAGGATGAAACAAAATCTAAATGTTTTTGTCTCACTTTGGTTTAAGTAAATTTCAATGCTAAAAAAAATTCCAAGGGATAAAAAAAATTAACAAAACACTAACCAAACCATCCATCATAAATTCATAACTATCCAATACCTCCAACATTAAAGTAACAACAAATAATCAAAACAACTTAAATAATTTAAAGTTAGAAAATAACTCATAATGCCAAATTATCAAAATGCTAAGTTCAAAAATAAATAAATAAACTAATATCAACCCTAAACTTAAGAAAACAAATGAAGTCCGACAAACATGTCCTACAAACCGTAGTTATTTCTAGTCACCATCGTAGTCCCAACTAATCCTGCAAAAGAAACTCAGTTGCACTCAAACAGAATGCACTCGAGATGCCAAAAGACAAAATGGGTCAATATACAAGTACTGATATGAGCACAAGATTTGACACCCACATGTTCACCAGACATAAACAAAGTACATTTAATTCTTGTTACGGGACCAGATCAGTAGTTCCACCCGCACCGAGACGAAGGGGTAGTTTTCCGAGATACGATGTTATTTAGTTTCTTATCTGTGCACAATTAAATATAAATTGAGTATACAAAAAAATAAAATAAATAAAAAAATATGACGGATCAGCCTTGTATAAAAAGTTAGTAAGTCCCACCATTCTGTAAAAAAATAAAGTTGATATAATTTAATCATAAGTAGATTACTGAAGAAGTATAAAAATGCACCGCTTTATGCTTAAATCATTCGAATCGACCAAAATTGTCACGGCCCAAACTCGCCCCTATAGGTTTAACATCGTAACCGACCAGTAATATTAAGATTACCGAAGGCCTCCTAAACAGGTACATAATATTAGGGGCTAGCGGAAGCAAATACAAACTTACATCGTCCATTGAACTATGAAGACTTATATGAGCCAGAAAACATTTAAACTTTTTTATTATTATTATATACATATATTATCATATTATTTCATCATGTATATACAGATGAGACAAAAGGGACTTAGCCCTATATACAGAATAAACAAAACAAATTCTAGGCAAACACCTCCAAGCCTGGTCAAGCACTTGACCACCTACATACTTATACATATATAGCGAGCTAGAGCCTAGTGAATAACAACAGTGTAAAGGGATTATAAATGATATCCTTACAATATTTAAAACAGTCATTTATCATCAGCAAATCAGTTTCTCATTTCAGAATCATATTGTAATCATAGCAGTCATACGTAGTACATCCAATAGCAGAATGGTACAATAGGTCATAAAGATTGAACAGTCAGAATTGATGGCCATGCCATCAATACAGTAAATAGAAGTTCCAAGAATTGGAATTGACAGATATCTCTGTAACAATAACAATAAATAGTAGTAGTAACAGATGTTAAGGATGCCACGAATACAGTTAAAAAAATAGGACAATCATTCAATCAGTCATAAGAAATCATTTCCGAAATAGAATATTTTATAAGTCGGAAAATACTTATAATTCAAACATATCTTCACAAGGTTGTTACTCACAGATAGCTCCAGAAATAGATCAGACAGACCGTAGCGCGTGACCTACACAAACACATAACAGATACACATTGAAACACAATATCACTTACTTGATCAAACTTGACCTTTCTTGTCTTTTTACTGTTTAAATAATCTGAAGTTCTACTATGTTTATTCTTTTTTTATTCAAATGAATCGGATTCTCATCTCACATGTTCTTTCATTACCAAATCCATCTTTTCCAGATAGACCAATTTCTTACTTGGCTTCTTAACCAATTACTACTAAATCAATGATTTCAAAAATTTTCTTCTTTTGTTTTATAAAACATAAAATTAAATCTATAAAGCTCTAAGGAAAATATTTGCATGTATGAAATTTAATTCAAAATCAAACCAATTTTTGATTTTTAACTTCTAAATTTATCCAAATTTAGATGTAATTCATTTTCTTCAGATCAAAGCCAATTTTAAACCCACAAATTCTAAAACATGAATTAAGTTTTCAAAATTTAATTCCAAAACTTGGGTTCATACATGACTTGCCTAAAAATATACAAACTCTTAAATAATCAAGAAAACACGATCAATTTTAAACTATTTATATCAAAACTTATTTAATTTAAAAATTAAGCTAGTTGTTCATAAACTCATAATTTTTCAAAATTTAGTTCTTGTTTTTCAAAACATGAAATTAAGGCTGTAAACTCCTTAGAAAATCATTCACATGAATCAAAGTCCAACCAATTCTTCATTATCAAGCTCAAATCATAATTTGACTTCTTGATTTATATCAAAACTCAATCCCAAACTCATAAACTTAAAAATATGAATTAAAAAACTTAAATTACATTACATACATGGGTTAAGGATTAACATCCAACCATATCTTATGTTTCAAAACAAATCAAAAACTCTATTTAACTTCAAGATTAATTCTAGATTCCCATGAACTTCAATGTTTATAAAACCTTTTCTTCTTCTCTTCAAAATATGAAATTGATTAACTCAAATTCTTCAAAATTCATGATGCATGTAAATATAAAACCCAATTACATCAAAGTTTTCAAAATCAAACTCAATTTAATGAAATCTTAAAATCATTTTCCATGTTTATTAACCTAGTTCATACCCTTCAATTTAGTCTTAATTTCTTCCAATTACATGATGTCAATTTCAAACCCATCTTTAATTTCAAATTTAATACAAAGATTCTACAAAAATCAAGTATAAATTTCAAATTTTAAACTTTAATTTTAGAGATTATGGTTGATTTTCCATTAGATCTCCTTCATCTCTTTCAATTTTCTTAAGCTTTTCTTTCTCTTCTTCTCTTTTTCTTTTTCTTTTTTCTCTACCAGCAACCAACTCTCTCTCTCTCTCTCTCTCTCTCTCTCTCTCTCTCAATTTTTCAAATTGACTCCACAATGCTTTCCTTTTATCAAATTCTCTAGAACCGTCTCAAACACTCTTGAATTCATTAGATATACACAGATTTCTCAACACACCTAGATGTCGGACAATCTTCACTGCATTTAAATAGATTAAATTATGTTGTGTACTAAACAACAGCCAGAATATAAAGAAATAAAGGAAATGAGAGAATTGTTTGATTACAAAAATCAAACTCGAAATAATAAATAAATAAATAAAAACAGATTTTATTTTGTTACAAAAACAAATTTAAAATCTGATTTTAAATAAATAATAATAACTCTGAAAATAAATTAAATAACTTACTTGATTAATTCTTGAATATTATTCTGATCCAGTCTAGTGTTTGACACTGTGTCCTTAAAACAGATTCGTCCTCTCTACAGTGCTTTCAGAAGGTGGACGTCTATCTCCCACGATGAAATGATCAACTACAAACAATAGCAGCACCACAAATTGTTGGCCTAACGAACACACTAAGTATTTATACTCTTTCTCATAAAAATTAAATGCAGCAAAATGAAGAATAAATTTGCAGAGGTGAAGTACGAATTTCCTGAATATGTAAAACATCAAATGAGGGCTGTCCTATTTATAGATGTAGTGGTGGCTGCAGGTTTTGAATTAAACAGGTGCAAACCTGTTTGAACATGTATGATACCTGTTCAGTTTTGAATAAACAGATACAAGTTTGTTGGGTTCAAAATTTGAACAGATAAAAACGGGAAGGGCCTTGTTTGGCTGTACAGGAAAAACCAGACCAGTTTATTTCCAGAATTAATTTGAATTCTGGATTTTATTTTACCAAAAAATAAAATTAAATTCAAATGTTTTTGGCCCAAACAAGCCCAACCCAACCACACACCCGCGCCCAGGCCTAGCTCGACCGACCGGACAGACGACGGCAGCGGCGGCGCGCGCGCGTTTGTGGTGATTTTGGGTTCAATGGGTCTAGCCCATTTTGCCCATAACCTCCTTCTCTAAAACATTTGGGTACCCCTTGGGGCATACCCCAAGTATCAAACCCATGCCTTATAAACTCATTCAAAACTTCACACCAAATCAATGTGGGACAAGCCTTATTCAAACCTTAAAGGATTTTCCACAAAAATTCCATTTCCATGGAGCACACTTTGGCTTCAATTTCCCATTCACACGGTAATGGTTTTGAGCAACCAAATATATCACGTGAAACACAACGCGGCATAGAACGCGTTACCACTTTGACCCGCGAATATCGACGCACGAGGCCCACCTAAAAAATAGACCAAACTTAGGAAAAATTCTGTTATTAACCCAGAATTTCTAAACCATTTCCAATAATCCCCCACATGAATGGAATTTGATGACAATGGAAATGCAACAATATGCAGACTTTATCAAAAAAGTATAAGTCGAAAATATTTTGATCAGGATAGGTAGCTTTCGGCCTTGAACCTTCCCGAGTGATAACCTATCGGACTTACTGGCTAACCAATGGACGCGATGCCTTGAATTGTTCAACCGTTTGTGTAAGCCAAGACAATAGATTTCATACAAAATATCTTCTAACACATCGTGGTTCTCACTGTTGTGTTCATTTTGGCCTTGAACGCTCCTGGTTTTCATGAGTGTTTCTAGAGAATTTAGCCTCTTCATTCTTATAGAACCGGTCCCAGTTCAACACTCATATAGGTGATTCTTATTGTGAGTATCTCCTTATACTCGTCTTGATTTTATGCCTTAATCAAGATATAAGTAATCATTAAAAGCAAAGCTTATCCTTATGCCCCTGCAGACAACATATGTTGCAGATATCACTCTCACCATAGGAATTGGTAGAGAAATTTAATCCCTTGGTGATTTTTGGCGAGTGTAGACGCCCCATTTTTGACCGACCTTAAGACTTAGACATCATCGATTGAGCGCTCGGTGATTGCGCATGTTGTGCTCGTTCTGAAGTTTCGGAGTTCTCGGCTGAGAGCCTTGTCTCCGGACCTCAGGACCCTTTTGTACTTTACCTCGGTTTGCGAACCAGGTCTTGTTTTCTCTTTTCAAAGGGAGGGAGAGGTCTCGTAGACCATCTCTCAGTGGCCGTAGCCTACTTTTCATGGTCGTAGGCCACTTTTCCCGTTTGGAGACCAGTTTCCGGTTTTTAGAGCCGTCTGTCTTGCGCCTCGGTTCGGGACCACTTAACATTCTCCGTTTGGCATGGTTTTTGGAACACACCTTCTTTCCTCTGTCTAGAGGGACACTATGGCCCGGGAGACTACCTTTGTGGTCGCATGTCACTTTCGATGCTTAACAGCCTGTTTTCGAGGCACCCGGCTGCGCGTTTTGACCCCCGAACCCTCGTTTTGCATCCGTCTTGGTTCATTTTTGGCATGGACCTTGTTTTCATTGTTGGAAGGTGGTACAAGGGTGGGAGACCACCTTTTCTCCTTAGAGACCAATTTTCTCCCGCCAGCCGATTTTCTTGTCAGGAAGCTGGTCTTCTTGGTCTTTGAGCCACATTTACTAGTCTCCCACCATGCCACTAGCTTGCATTCAATGTGGAGACCATCAAATGGGGCTGACGACCACCTTTCATTAGATTGACCCTTTTGAACTGGTCGGTCGAACAGGGGAAGTGGTCGGCCGACCACCTAAACTAGTCGGCCTACTCCCTTTTGTTTTGTCTGTGTGAGTGTGTGCCAGTTGGAAGGCACAGTTTGTATCCTCCATACACGTGTATGGAGGATCTTGAGCCTTGGTTTTTAGCTTTTTGAAGAAGCTTTAGCCTTGTATCTCTACAAGAGAGGCCCTTCTCTTTCTTGGCACATGTTCAGATTTTTGTCTAAGGCATATAATACATCTCTCTCCATATCTCTATATTTTGGGTTCAAAAGGGTCTTGTTCTTGACCTATTACACCACACCTCATAGCCACACACCTCCACCATTGTTCTAAGGTTCTTGGAGGGTCTTAAGAGGTCTCAAAGAGTTGGCTTTGGGCTGGAGAAGTTGCTGGTTTTGCTGAGCTACAAGGGTAACTCACTTTTCCCTCTTTTAAGCTTTATTTTGATCCATCTCTTTGCCTTATTTTCATGCATATTTGAGCTTTGTTTTCAACTAAAAAAAGTCTTGTTTTAAGGTCCTTTTGATGTTTGTTTAAGGTCATTTTGTTGTTGGGGGTCATCTACCCCCGTGCATGCTTCATTTTGCCTTGTTTTGAGCCATGCCCTAAGGCCTTTGTGTTGACCTTTGCTTGGCCTTTTAACCACTAAAATCTAGCCGATTTTTAGTGGTTAATATTTATTTTTGAGAGCCAAAATCAGAGAGGGGTGACCCTCTCCCTCCTTGTCTTGTTCACTAGCATTTTTGGCCTTACAAAGGAGCCTTCATTTGCACACCTCCAAGCCTTGTTTCAAGCCCTTTTCAGTGACTTTTAGGGCCTGTCTAGGCTCTTTCTAGAGTTGGTTTTGTCACCTTGGGCGTGTCTCTTGCATGTGTAGAATAACCCCTTTTATAGCCTATCAAAGGAGCATGTCATTCTTGTATGCATTGATCATGTTTCAGTGGGTTTTTGGGCTTTATTTGGCATGTCATGTCTCTGAATTTTTTAGGTTTAGTGGCCTCTTGAATGCTTCATATGCTTGTAGTGTAAACCATGCCCACTAGCTTCTATTGCATGTTGTTTTGGCCATTGATTCTAGCATATTTTGGCCATATTCTAAGCTGATTTTATTCATGATTTGGGCTGCCTTAGCTCTGTTTTGAGGTCCCATGGTCGAATGATGCTTGCCATGCATGCTTGTAGTGTAATACCCTTGCCTAGCTTCGAGTTTCGAAGCCTCTTGCATGCTTAAATTGAGTTGTTTTCATGTTTTGGCATCATTAAACATGTTATTTTAGAGTTTATACTTGTGTCATATTCCCATATTTTCCACTCTTTAAATGCGTTTGAGAGTTGTGCTTGTATGCCTCATTTTTGGGCTATTGCATGAGTTTTATTTTTGTGCATTGCAAGCCATCATTTTAGTCCATTTTGACACTGTTTTGGGTCTGCATAAGGACTATTTGGGGTTAGTTTGGTCATTTGGGCATCGCTTTGCATACCTATAGTGTAATGCACTTCACTAATTTCGGTAATTGTGCCATCCAACATGCATCGGGTGAGTTGTTTGCATGATTCGGGACCATCTTGCATGTCATTTCAGAGCTGGAACATGTGTCATTTTATGCCATATTTCATCCTTGTCATGCTTTGGTAGAGTTGCACTTTCTTCCTTAGGTTTGGTCCCTTGCATTTGCGCATGTTTGCATGTACCTTGTTGCCTCATTTTCATCATCTTGGCCACTGATTTGGGTGCGGCTGAGGTCCATCCATCTTGGTTTAAGTCCATCTTGCATTGTGTATGCCATATAGTCCATGTTATCGCATGTTCGATCATTGCATTGCGTATGCCTTATTCATAACATTGCGTATGTTAGTGCATTGTGTATGCATGCCATATAATCCATGTGCATTGAGTATGCCATTGATTAGTTCATAGCATTGTGCATGCCATTTGCATGCTTGCATGTCATTCTGTGCATCTTCGCATCACTTAGTTGCATTGCATTTAGATCGCATGCTAGAGTTGCATTTGTCCATACATTGTTTGTTTCATCGTGTTTGGAGTAGGGTTTAGTCCAAACACAGGAAACGAGGGACGTTTCGTACTCAAAGTGACGAAACGTGCCTCGATTCTTGGTCACTGACACTCTTGACTATCCATGATAGAGTTGTTGGCTTTAGGTGTTTACAGGTGCATTCATTTCACATTGAGTCATGCAATTCGACTCCTCGGCCATTATGCACCGGGATGCATGATTGATGACATAAGGATTGAAGAATACACTCCCTAGAGCTTATGCAATGACAGGGAGAGTGGTCGGGCACACATATGTTGAAAATACTTTGCCTTCTCTCTCTCTTGCCTTTGTTGCAGAAAATGCAGAAACCATGAGAAGAAACTGGCCGGCCGACCAGGTTTTCTGGTAGGCCGACCACATTTTCTAGTTTTCACCACCAAGGGTGGTCGGTAGGTGGTCTCCAATGCCTATATCTGGTCGGTAGCCTTCCGCTAGATTCCCAAGGTGGAGTTTCATCTCCTTGGAGCTTTGTGCAAGTTTCTGAGTTCAATTGCAAACAAAGGCGAGCTGAGACATCGCGATGGATTTCCCGACAAGGCGACTCGAGCATGCATGCATCCTTTATCATTCAGAATAGAGCTGAAGCAGTCCATTTCATGTAGCTTGCATGCTAATTTATTTGCTTTCTTAGTTTAAATTGTTAATTAATTAATGTTGTGTAATATTTAGCTGTAATTCGTTATTCATTTCGATTGTGTGATAACTAGTTTAATTAGCTTAGATTAGCTAGTTGGTTCTGTATTATTTATTCGGACCCTCCGCGAGTGGGCAAACTTTGTAATAAGTGTGTGTGTGTATGATGCATGTCTTCCAACCCCACGTCTTTCTCCCTTTTATTTACTAGCATATAATGGTTAGTTTTAGGGCATGTTTCAATTAGCATCTATATGTTCGCATGTTTGCATTCATTCATCTGTATTGCATGCACCTGGCTCGGCGCATCATGCTAACTGCATTGTATTTCAATTCCAAGTTGAATACATGTATCGATTATTGCATCTCATATGCCATCTCAGAATAGCCGAGCCTATTATAGTTGCATTTTTGTATGTGTTGCATTAGGCATCTCAGCATAGTTAGGATTCATGCATGTTTTCTAATTAGCTTCTTTCTTTGGCTCGGAGTACTCGGTAAATGTTTATGCTTTAGCATCCTTGCAAGTATCTGAGCCCTCGAAATCCAGCAACTGAGTGGTGACGGGCTTGCCTGAGGTAGGTGGTAGGATAACC